>JAQHUG010000158.1:4195137-4205488 GCA_028555095.1 Dicrostonyx torquatus
TAATAGAGTTTGAAGTCAGAGATGGTAATGCTTCAAAAGTACTTTTATTGTATAGAATGTTTTGGCTATCCTGGATTTTTTTTTTCATACAGCGTTGATTATTGTTCTCTTAAGGTCTATGAAGAATTTTGTTGGGATTTTGATGGGGATTGCATTGAATCTATAGATTGCTTTTGGTAGAGTTTCCATTTTTACTATGTTGTTCCTCCCAATCCAAGAGCATGTGAGATCCTTCCACTTTCTGGTATCTTCTTCAATTACTTTCTTCAAAGCTTTAAAGTTCTTGTCAAATAGATCTTTCACTCCCTTGGTTAGTGTTACCCCAAGATGCTTTATATTATTTGTGGCTATCATGAACGGTGATGCTTCTCTGATTTCCCTCTCTATTTCTTTATTCTTTGTGTATATAAAGGCTACTGATTGTTTTGAGTTGTTCTTGTCTACTGACACCTTACTAAAGGTGTTTATCAGCTGTAAAAGTTCTTTGGTAGAGTTTTGGGATCACTTATGTACACTATCATATCATCTGCAAATAATGAATGTTCTACTTCTTCCTTTCTAATTCAAATCCACTTGATCTCCTTATGTTGTCTTATTGCTATTGCTGGAACTTCAAGCACTATATTGAAGAAGTATGGTGAGAGTGGACAGCCTTGTCTTGTTCCTTATTTCAGTAGAATGGCTTTAAGTTTCTCTCCATTTAATTTGATGTTATCTTTAGTTTGCTGTATATTGCTTTTATTATATTTAGATATGAACATTGTATCCCTAATCTCCCCAAGACCTTTATCATAAAGGGGTGTTGAATTTTGTGAAATGCTTTTTCAGCATCTAATGAAAAGAACATGTTTTTTCTTTCAGTTTATTTATATGATGGATTACATTGATAGATTTTCATATGTTGAACCAGCCTTGTATCTCTGAGATCAATCCTACTTTATCATACTGGTTAATTTATTTGTTGTGTTCTTGGATTCGGTTTGTCTGTATTTTACTGAGAATGTTTGTGTCGATGTTCGTGAGTGAGATTGATCTGCAATTATCTTTCTTGGTTGAGTATTTGTGTGGTTTTGGTATCAGGGTAACTGTAACTTCATAAAAAGAGTTTGGCAATGACTAATTTGTTTCTATAATGTGAAACACTTTAAGGAGTATAGGTATTAGCTCTTCTCGGAAGTTCTGGTAGAATTCAGCATTAAAACCATCTGGTCCTGGGCTTTTTTTGATTGGGAGGTTTTTGATGACAGCTTCTATTTTCTTTGGACTAAAAGGTCTATTTAAATTGTTCATCTGGCCTTGATTTAATTTTGGTATATGGTAATTTTCTAAAAAATATCCATTTCTTTTAAATTATCCAATTTTGTGGCATACAGGCTTTTGTAGTAAGACCTAATAATTTCCTGAATTTCTTCAGTGTCTGTGGTTATGTCCCCCTTTTCATTTCTGATCTTTTAATTTTTCGTGTTCTCTCTCTGCTGTTTGATTAGTTTGGATAGGGGTTTGTCAATCTTGTTGATTTTCTCAAAGAACCAGCTATTTGTTTCATTGATTCTTTGGATTGTTTTCTGTGTTTCTATTTTGTTGATTTCAGCCCTGAGTTTGATTATTTCCAGACTTCTACTCCTCCTGGGTGAGTCTGTTTCTTTTTGTTCTAGAGCTTTCAGGTGTGCTGTTAAGTATCTAGTGTGAACTTTCTCCATTTTCTTTATGTGGGCACTTTGTGCTATGAACTTTCGTCTTAGTACTGCTTTCATAGGGTCCCATAGGTTTGGGGATGTTGTGTCTTTATTTTCATTGAATTGAAGGAAGACTTTAATTTCTTTCTTTATTTCTTCCTTGTCCCATGGATAATTCAGTTGTTGACTGTCCAGTTTCCATGAGTTTTTAGGCTTTCTGGTGGTAGAACTGTTGCTGAATTCTAAATTTATTCCTTGGTGATCCAATAGTACACAGGTGGTTTCTACAATATTTTTGTATCTGTGGATGTTTGCTTTGTTGCCGACTATGTGATCAACTTTTGAGGAGGTTACATGAGATGATGAGAAGAAGGTATATTCTTTTCTGTTTGGGTGGAATGTTCTATAGATGTGTGTTATGTCTATTTGATTCATTACATGTATTAGTTCTCTTATTTTTTCTGTTAAGTTTCTGTCTGGTTGAGTGGTCCATTGGTGAGAGAGGAGTGCTGAAATCTCCTACTATTATTGTGTGTGATTTGATGTGTGCTTTGATTTCTAGTAATGTTTCTTTTACATATGTGGGTTCTTTTATATTAGGGACATAGGTATTCAGGATTGAGACCTCAATCTATTAATTGTTGCTGTTATGAGCATAAAGTGTCTTTCTCCATTTTTTTCTGATTGATTTTAGTTTGCAATCAATTTAGCTAGATAGTAGTATAGCCACACCTTTTTTTTCTTTCATCCATTTGATTGGAAAACCTTTTTCCAACCCTTTATTCTAAGGTAGTGTCTGTCTTTGGGGTTGAGGTGTGTTTCGTGTAAACAGCAGAATGTTGGATCCTGTTTATGTATCCATTCTCTTAACCTGTGCTTTTTTATATGTAAATTGAGTTCATTCATATTAAGTGACATTAATGACAGGTCATTTTATTTTTTGTGGTAATGTTTGTGTTTCCCTTCTTTGAGTTGTTGTTGGAGGGTTGTCAGATGTCTGTGTTATTATGGGTATTGTTGGCTTTATTGGGTTGTGGTTTCCTTCTAGTACTTTCTGTAACACTGGGTTTGTGGCTATGTATTGCTTAACTCTTTTTTTATCCTGCAATATCTTGTTTTCTCCATCGATGGTGAATGCAAGTTTTGCTGGGTATAGTAGTCTGGTCTGGCATCCATGGTCTCTTAGTGACTGTAGCACGTCTATCCAAGACCTTCTGGATTTCATGGTTTTCATTGAGAAGTCAGATGTAATTCTGATAGGTTTACCTTTTTTGCCACTTGACCTTTATCCTTTGCAGCTCTTAATATTCTTTCTTTATTCTGTATATTTTGCGTTTTCATTATTATATGGTGAGAGGATTTTTTTGATCCCGTGTATTTGTTGTTCTGTATGCTTCGTGTATTTGTTGTTCTGTATGCTTCTTATACCTTCATAGGAATATCCTTCTTAAGTTGGGGAAGTTTTCTTCTATAATTTTGTTGAATATATTTTCTGGGCTTTTGATATGTAATTCTCCTCTTTCTTCTATCCTTATTATTCTTAGCTTTGGTCTTTTCATGGTGTCCCAGATTTCCTGGATGTTTTGGGTTAAGAATTTGTTGGATTTGCTGTTTTCTTTGATCAATGAGTTCATTTTCTCTATTGTATCTTCAGTGTCTGAGATTTTTTCTTCTATCTCTTGTATTATTGATTATACTTGTTTCTGTAGTTCCTGTTTATTTACCCAGATTTTCCATATCCAGCCATCCCTTAGTTTGTGTTTTCTTCTATGCCTCCATTTCGGTCTTCAATTCTTGAACTGTTTCCATTACCTGTTTGATTGCTTTTTCATTGTTTTCTTGGATATCTTTGAGAGATTTGTTCATTTCTTCTAACTTTTTGTTTTACGTCTCCTCCATTTCTTTAAAGAATTTTTCACATCCTATTTAAGGGCCCCTATTATTGTCATAATGGTATGTTTAAAGTCGATTCCTTCTACTTCTGGAATAGGGTGTTCAAGTCTTCCTATTGTGTATTCACTGGATTCTGGTATTGTCATGTTTCTTTTCAGGTTGTTGGAGAAATTCTTGCATTGGCAATTGCGCATCTCTTCCTTCAAATGCAGCCATCAATGTTTTTTTTCTCATTCCAAAGTTCAAAAATTAGTCATTTCCCACCATAGAAACCCAATAAGATCTGTCCCTGAAATATATGATCTTGGTAACATTTTCTTTCTAAATTTGTTTTCTATTGATGTGACAAAAATGATGACCAAAAGCAACCTCAAGGGAAAAGACTTTATACGGCTTACAAATAATAATCATGGCTCACTTTTGAGAAAACTCAGGGTAGGGATTCACACAATTCAGGAACCTGGATGCAGGAACTGATGTAGAGATAATGGAAGAGCCTTGTTTTCTGGTTGGCTACTAGTGAATTTTTCAGCCAGATATCATATATGATACAGGATCACCTACTCAGTTGTTGCATTTTTCCAAAGGGTGTTGGCAACTTCTGACCATTATCAATGAAGGAAATCCTATTACAATTTGTCTACAGGTCAATCTGATAAAGGCATCTTTCCAAATGACATTCTTTCACCCATTAATCCCTAGCTTGTGATAAGTTAACCCCAAAATTACTAATATAACCTCTAAAACTTTTTTTATTCCAAATAGATAAATTAGTACATGTATCTCTTAAGTTATTTAGTTAACATACTAAATTAAATTAAATATATACTAAACATGAATACATTTTTTGTAGTTGAATTTGTCAGTCAGGTTGATACCATATTTATTGAACACATTTTGATGTGGGATTCCCTTCTGTATGCTAATGAATATGTTTTATTATTATTTGTTATTAAAGAATCTGTTTCAGCCAATGATTTAATAGAGTAAACCCAGGTGGGAATCTTAACAAATATGTAGAGTGAAAGTAAACAGATTCAAAGAGACACCATGAAGCTGACAAAGGAGAAAGATGCCAGCTGCCAGCCAGATACTTATCAGTGAGGCACAGAGTCATGCCAATACATAGATTAATAGAAATGGGTTAATTTAAGGTGTATGAGTTATCTAGAAATATGTAAAAGCTATTGGCCAATGTTGCATTTAATATAGTTTCTGTGTTATTATTAATTTCTGAGCAGCCATAAAACAATGAGCAGTCTTCAACTACAACTTGTTTCTTAACTAAATTGAAAATATAAATTTTAAAAGATATTTATACCATGTATATTAATGTAGACTATGAAATTCAACTTGCTGGTGTTGACAATTAGATTTTAGCTAATTTACATTGACATGTTACTAATCAAAGAGAGTAGACATAATTATGTAAAGGCAATTTTTAATCCTACTACCATAATATAGCAAAGTATAAATGGGGAAAAGTCTCAGAGATAATTTAAAAATACACATAGTTTAGTAATTAATGGGAGTTCAGTCTGATGGTAGAACATATTGTCATAGTTACAAAATAGTGTGTAAATTCTTATTTTAATCATAGAAATAAGAATATATGATCAAGTAAGTGTTACAATAATGAAAATAACAGGCCTCCTATACGAGCAGAGGACAGATAAACATCCTTAAATCCAGATAATGCTGTCACCCATGCCACCCAGGCTCACTGGCATAAGTGCAAATGCCCATCCTCTCCTAGTGAGTATCCTGGCCCACACCTCTGACTGAAGTCTCCTACCCAACCACAGGCCAAGTCATCATCTTGATCCCAGAGGTAAGACCTGAATCCTCAACCCCAGAAGCCAGGACATAATCCTGAACCAGAGATGAAGATGGCCAGATAACTAACCATTCTTCAACTCTATCAAAGAGTCCAGAAGGATAAAATATTATCTAAGTAAACAAGAAGTAAACAACTTTCAAAACTCTAGAAGTGACAGAGATATCTCACTGCCTGGACAGCCACCAGAAGTTCTTCTGTACCAATGGGGCATCCATCTTCAGCATACAGGCCCATAGTATCCAGCAGACATTTCCATGAAGCCAAAAAAAAAAAAAACCAAAGACAGTTCAGTCCCTTTCTTTTGTATCCTGCAGAATGTCTCGCAGACTCTTTTATGAAGCAGAAACCCTGAAGGATCATCTCACCTTTAGGCACGTTCAGCAGTCATCTCTCTGAAGCAGTCAAGGCAAGAGCAGTTTCTTGCCCAAATGGCTAACCAACTCCAAAAGGAACCTCTTCGATGCTCATCTTCCTCAGTAAGTAGCTTGGTGCTGCCAGGAGCAGACGTGTCTCATTGTCATGAAAAACCCCAAGTTATTAAAACATTAAATGCCATATTCTGTAGTCTTTGAAAGATATGAATAATGCCTATCTAATTGAAATTATCTCTATATATCTAGAAAATCTAACTAACATGATTTAACAACCTATATTTCCTAATTATGCATTACACTTTTAAATGAGCTACACAATCACAATACCTTAATCAAGATCAGAAATACATATACATATAACAAAACATGCCTAAAACTGCTGAATTTGCCTAAAGGTGAGATGATCCTTCAGGGTTCCTGCTTCATGAAAGAGTATGCAAGACATTCTGCAGGACACAGAACTGTCTTTGAATTTTCCTGCTTCATGGAAATGTCTTAAACTTATATCAATAAAGCAAAATTTATAGCAATTCAAATTATTCATATCTATATCAGATCCTTTTTTAAATGTAAAAGAACATTTATAAACAATATTTGGGAATATGGGCATAGTTTATTTCTCTCCAAACTTCTTCCTGCTAAATGGCGGCACTCTCAATCAGGTCTTTCATGGTATATCCTGTGTGCTAGGTTCACCTCAGTCATCAGTTGAGTGCAATAATTTTCTGAAGGTGTTCATGATGACCTTTCAGAAGGGAGTGGTCCATGAAACCATATTATTGGTCTGGAAGCAATCCAGAGGTTCTCATCTTCTATGAAAACAAAAGAAGAATCTCTTTTCCAAAGCAACATATTCTTAGACCCAAATTCTGACGTCATAATACCTTTATAATAATACTGGATTTGCTTACTCCATACAATGAAATGTCTTTCTGTACTTAGCTCCCTTACAGTCAAAAAATTTAAAGAAAACACAATAAAATACTTAATCCAGTTATTTTGTGAATTTTCCATTTTTATGTGGCTTATATTTTTTAATCTATAACTATCTGTACTCTGTCTCTTTAAAGACTTTACCCATTTTTAAGCATCTCTCTATACTCTTTTGCTTTTCTCTCCCAAGCCTGCATACTTTATCTAACAGTGTGACCCATTCAATGATCTTTTATATCTGAATCTGTCCTACTGTGAATCTGTAATTCTTTTTTATTTTATTTTTTCCTTTTTATTTTTTTTCATTTAAAAATTTACACTTTCTCCCCTTCTCCCAGTCCTCTTCCACTCCCCCACTACCCCTCTTCCCTCCCCCTGCTTCCTTTGGGAACCCAGTCTATTTGGATGCACATCTTCTTGGGCCAGGATGGAGTGGGAAGGGCCTTGGAATCTGTAATTCTTTACTACCCAGGAGTACTTCTTAAAATGCTAAGCACTTCTTAAAAACTTAAGTTGCACCATGTAGGGGTAATACAGTACCACCTGTTTCCTGCCCAGTCTAAACATTAACTGTGTCATTATTATGATAATTAGTAGTAGTTCATGCCTGAGATCAGAACTGTTCAACATGGAGGAGTCGCTCCTGTTTCAGAGCCATTTGGTGCCCCTGAGCCTCATGAAGTTCCAGGCACACAGTAAGTCTACATTGCCATCAAGCAAGCACGCTGTAGCACTTTACTCACAGAACTCCATTCAAAAGCTCTGTTTTCCCCAGGAGCCAGAGATTGCAATGGCGGCACAGCCCAGAAACTGGTATTTCAAAACTGCCAGTTTGCTGTAGAATTGATCCTGCTGCCTACCCAGGCAGGAAGAGCTGAGCCCTGGGCAGTGTCTCAGCTACTTTATTCCCACCCTGGAGTGGGCACAAAAACATCTGAACCCATAATTACTCTATAGCCAGAGATTGCACCAGCAGCAGGTCCCAGGAAGCCTCGTTTTAAAATGGTGCAGCTTTTTTCTGGCTCCTATTGCTGAACCAAAATATCTCTGCAGCACGCTCCAGCAAACAGCAAAAAGCTGTGTTAAACTCCCTCTCTCTCCTTTTTAATCCCTCTCAGCTTTTTAAGTGGATTTAGTTTACCACGTTGGGCAACCAAATGTAGTGAGTGTCATGAGTGGGATGTGTCCTGCTGTCCAGCTCCCAGAGTGGGTGGGTTGTGTTCCCAGCGTGGGCCATGTTCTCGGCACTGGGCTATCTTAACTCAAAATAATTACCAGAAACTGTATTCATTTAAACTCTGCCTGGCCCATTAGTTCTAGCCTCTTATTAGCTAACTCTTACTTCTTGATCCAACCCATTTCTAATAGTCTGTAAGTCACCATGAGGTAGTTGTCTTACCGGGAAAGATTCAGCATGTCTGAATCTTTTGTCTCCATGGCAGCTCTCTCTGACTCAGCCTTCTCTATCCCAGAATTTCATTCTGTCTACTACCCCCACCTAAGGGCTTCACTATCAAAAGGACAAGGTAGTCTCTTTACTCAACCAATAAAAGCAACAGAAATACAAAAGGACCTTCTACATCATTCAGAAATGGTACTGATCTAAATGGATGTAGAGGAAAGAAAATAGATGCATGTTTATCACACTGCATAAAACTTAAGTACAAATGGACCAGATACCTCAACATCAAACAAGATATACTAAAGAAAAGAAAGTGGGGAATAGCCTTGAATTCACTGGCATAGGAGACTACTTTCTGAATAGAATACTGACAGTCCAGGCACAATAATAATTAATAAATAGGTAGGACCTCATGGACTTGCAAATCTTCTTTAAGGCCAATATTAGATCAGTCAGTGGCATAGCATAAAACCAAACACTAAATGTCTGCAATAAATAAATATTTAAATAAATTTATTTCTAATGATATTCTATTATACTCATAGATCAGCACCTTATATTGTTATTATCACAGTGGCTTCTTCTGGCAGTATATTGGAACAGATTCAGAAACCCACAGAAATCATTTGCAGAGACAGCATAAATTGGAGTTCTCTATCAAATTTCTCCCCTCATAACTAAAGAAATCCCACTGATGGTGAGGCAAAATAATTTTACGAGTCGGAGGGGATGGAGTACACCAGGATAAAAGGCACCTTGGAATCAATTAAGCAAGCACATTTGTGTTCACAGAACTAAAGCAGCAGGCAACTCTCTTGCTTGTGTCTGTCCTGTTCTTCAGTGTATATATTGTATCTATTAGCATAGGATTTTAAAACAATTCCTGAGTATGAAAACAAATGGGATTCTGTCCATTGTGCCTTTTCTTGGGATCCTTTTCCTAATGTTAGGTTGCTGTGACAAGTTCTGATATGACAGTTTTTACTTCATCTTATTATAATTTATTGTTTAATATTTGTTTGTTTTCTCTTAGAAGTCTGTTCTTTCATAATGAGAAGCAGAAAAGAAGTGGACCCAGAATTAAGAGGCTTGGGGAAGAAGCAGGAGGAATGAAGGGACAGAAAACTATAATCAAGATATATTTTATTAGAAATAGTCTTTCAATTTAAAAATTAAATAAAAGAAACAAAAGAAAAAATAAAAAAGAGTAATTGTGAAATTTTCTTTATTTTTTTTATGTGCCAAGTTAAAGAAAAGCTTCCCAAGGAAAAAGAAAAAACGAATGATTGTACATGAAGTAAACAAAATATGAAGAAGAAAAACTTAAAAGAGAAAAAAAGAGAAAATTGTTGTTTAAGTGAAACACAGCTAATAAAAGCTCAGAAATCAGAAATTAGAGTTCAACCTGAAGATCTGAAAAGGAAAACAGCCAGCCACTATTTCTTACCTTGACTTCAGTCTGAAATGGAGATTCTGCCTCCGGAAATGAGTCCAAATAAAATTTTGTTTTGAGAGCTATTTCCTCCAATGTTATAATCTTCTTTAGGATTGGGATTAAAGGCACACATCACCCTAATTAAAGACATGCACCACCCAATTTCTATGGCAACCAGTGTGGCTACTGGGATTAAAGGTTTGTATCATTGTGGTTATTGGGATTAAAGGTGTGTGTTATTATAACCTGGTCTGTAAGACTGAACAAAAGATTGTTTTACTCTCAGATCTTCAAGCAGTCTTTATTTATTAAAATACAATTGAAAATGCCACTACATTTCCCTATTTTGTATAAAATAAAATAAAAAAGAAGGCAATAACTAATATAAGAATATCATATACATTAAATACAATGTCTATATAAAATATACATAGGCAATAAATATATCAACAATGTTTAGTCCATTTGCATTTGACAAATTCAGAGAAAATACTACAAATCTATCCTATCTTGGTGATTTCCATGTCTTATACCTAATTTACTTTCTATCATAACATGCTTCCTATGTCTGTGTAACTATAATTATAGCTATCTTGTTGCATGAGGAGGAGCGGGCTGTGGGGGCTGCATTCCCTGGCTCCCAGCTTCCAGCTCCTGCCCGAGGACCTGCTTTTGGTCCCGAATAATTTATACCCGAAATAATTACACACATACTGTATTCATTTAAACTCTGCCTGGCTCATTAGTTTTAGCCTTTGTTGGTTATCTCTTACATCTTGAATCAACCCATTTCTAATA
>JAQHUG010000158.1:4216332-4230859 GCA_028555095.1 Dicrostonyx torquatus
TACTAGAAAAACTCCATATTCAAATTCATTTCATTGCATTTGGAAGTCCTTTTAATACATAGCTAAATACTGTCATGTGGTACTCATGTACATATGATATATATATATATATATATATATATATATATATATATGAGCATATTACATATATGACCATGTATACATGATATACATGGTGCATCAGTATGTATGATAGACGAAACCTTCATATCAACACAGAATTAATAAATGAGTCTGAGATTAAAAAAATACATTTAAAAGTTTGTGGGACAATAGGACCAGAATTTACCCATAATGTATGACCTGGATTTTTGAAGTCCATTGCCTATGTAGGGATAATTTTCTCAGCCTAGATAAAGCTTAGAGAGACTTGGCTCTGCCTCAACTTAGTTTGGCTGATTTATTGACTCCCCATGGAAGGCCTTAACTCTCTCTAAGGAGTGGATTGGGGGTAATATGGAGGGAAGATGGGAAAACAGGAGGAGGGGAGTTTGGGATAAGAGGGAATGGTATGTAAAATGAAAAATGATTTTTTTTAAAATAGAAAAGTAAATTTAAAAAATATATTTAAAAAGCACCAGAAATGTGAGTTATCTGTAACATAGATATACACAATAAAGTTATGTGAAAAAAACTGTGTTGATAGTAAGAAGTTTATTATCATCAAAAATATAAACTGGTTTCTTTCATCCTTAACTAAAATTATATAGTACTATTCATACGTCAATATTCTCTGATTCTTAATTTTTACATTTATAAAAATAACAGTTTATAGTTACCAAATGAAAAAAAGACATGACTCAAAAAAAGACTGTCATTCTAAAAATGGTGGCTCCTTATTTTTCAAAAGCATAATCTAGGAAAATAAACAGGTGTTAACAATAATGCTTTCATCATTTTTAAAAATTGTGATGTGTTTTTATAAAATTACTTCAAGTTTTTTTCTAAAATTTTGTGAGTATATTGATCAAGCATGTTTCATTTAAAATACACACTCATGATAGGCAGTTGTGGTGCAACCTTTCCCCAGCACATCAAAGGCAGAAACAGACAAGTTTCTGTGAGTCTCAGACCAGTCTGAACAACAGAGTGGGTTCCAGGATAAGCCAGGGCTACACAAGAAAACCATGGCTTGAAAAACTAAAAGAACAAACAAAAAATTGCACACTTGATGTTGTTGTGAAATATGAAAGGAAATAACAGATGTTATAACATGCTAAAAGTAGTTTAAATAATTGTTATATTTTTATATAAATTATTATTACTCAAAATACTATATATATGAATGTGTGCTTAATACAATTCAAGATTTTTTCACACTCTTTATGTTTTAGTGACCGAGTTTCTTCTCCTTGCTATGAACAATGAACCCAGGTCTTTCACTTAGGTATCTCTAAAATTACTTAAGCATTGCTAAACAATAACATCTTTTGCAAAGATGAAATTGTAGTCTTTATACTGTACAAATGTAACTTGCATATATATACACAAATATGAATGTAATTATAATTGTATCAAATTTTAATTGTTTTAGAATTCATTATTTACATGTGACTTATAACTACTACAACACACAGTGAACCTCATGGACCTTAACATTTTAAATATTATAACAAGGGAAGGAGTAAATAAGACAAGAAGAAGCACTTGTTTGGAAAGGGTTAATACAGCTATACCACTCAATATATCTTCTTAAATTCCTTTGATGAAAATGAATTGTGTTCACAGCTATATGAATATGTGAATATACTGATTTATTTTTTCTATATGCTTCTCAAATGTAGCTACATATAATGAAGTGAGAAATGTAGTGTATTGGACAGTGACATTCTTTTACTGTAGCTAACAAGAAATTATTCCAATTATTTTATTAAATGTTAATAAGATATAAATACACAAAGAACTAAAAGACTAGTGAGGCTAAAGTAATACTAATAATGATACCAAGTGTCATTGTCTATTTTTATACTCTAAACAGTTATGAAAGAAAGAATATATGAGAGGGATTAACTGATATGAAACTAAGAGAGCTGAGAGAAAGAGAACATATAGCTTTCTGGATCTCACTATGAGCTCCCTAAGGCAAAATAATCCCATTTTTGTAATAACTTACCAACAGATGGTTGAAGAAATGTGATGTGACTGAAACCACAAAGTATTTAGAGAAAGCTAAAGAATTGACAGAAGCTGTACTTAAGGCAAAAGCACTCAACTTTATTGTGATTCCCAATACACAGACACTGTGAGGGCAGATGTTTTTACCAAAAAAAAAAATCACAAATAAGAAAAAAATAACGGAAGTTTAAAATGCTTGTTTAAGGAATGAATCCTGAACTAATTGAGTTGGATAAAATAATTCCTTTTAATTTAATAATGTCAATTTTAACTGATTTAAAATTAAGATTATAAATATTGTCACTAACTAGGATCTTTTCAGATGTACCACAGAAAATTAGTGAAGGTTAATTTATGCAAAGAGGTTAATTCCTTAGATCATAAAACTATGCCAAAGTTAGTCTAGAATATTCAGATAAATAAAGCTGTGTGACGAGAAACCTTATCTCCTGCCATTTATATTAGTGAGTAGAATTATTTTAGCCTATGTCACACAAGGCTATTACAATGGTTAATGGACAGATTTTTGTAACATAGAGTTACAAATGTTGTATATATTGTGGGGAAAAGTGAAAAAAAGAAGAAAAGGATTCGCCCAATCCAAAAAAATATGAACATTTAACTAAATAACCTTAAATCATGTTTATAGCTATAAAATGCTGAATCTGTTACAGAATTTGACTAATTAAAATTTATCATTCAAAAATTTTAACATATGAACATATATTCAGTCTCTTTGTCTGTTTTAGTTACTATTCAATTGCTGTGTAGAGACAAAATGGAAAAGGCAACTTATAAACGGAAGAATGGGCTTAGGTCTTTGCTTAGAGTTTTAGAGTCCATGATCATAATGGTGGGAAGCCGGGCAGGAGGCAGACAATCATGGTACAAGGGCGGTAGCTAAGAGCTTGCATTTTAGAACTACAATCATCAGTCAGTGAGAGAGAGAATGGGACTGGCAGGGGATTTGAAACCTCAAAATTACCTCCGGGAACATATTTCCTCCAACAATGGTACAGAACTCGCAGTACTTCCCAACACCATTTCACTAACTAGGAACCAAACATTAAAATCCATAATCTGGGACTGGAGAGGTGGCTCAGTGGTTAGGAGCACTGGATCTTCAGAGGACCTGAGTTCAATACCCAGCACCAACATAACAGTTTACAACTACCTGTAACTCTAACTCCAGGGAATCTGACACTCTAACACAGACATATGTGCAGAAAAAAATGCCAATGCACATAAAGTAAAAATAAAAGTAAATCACTAAAATATAGGACCATATATGAGGGTCATTCTATTTCAAACCATCTCACCCCTGATCCAGTTATACGTGATGTTGATTTGCTTGTGTAATCAAAGGAATTCATTATCTTCCAATTTTCAGTTTTAGCCAGTGACTAAAAGTTCCCACCACCCAAGAATAGATTTTTAGTCAGTTTTGCTTGCTTCTCACATATACAATTGCCTAACCCCTGCTTCATGGTCCCAGGCTGTTTGTTCCAAGCTGAACTATTAACATTATTAACACAAAAGTAACCACTTTTCTCCCACTGTTCTCTAGGATATTATTTGGCACTTTCTCCCACAAAATAATATGTCCCACCTGCCCCAGGATTCATCGAAGACAGCCCAGTGGTAACTGTGAGATGTTCCCTGTTTTCATTCAGGGGAGTCCAAAAGACACACTCCCTCTTGCCAAATATACAGGCTGCGGACATTGCTCGTGATAATCAAACAGAAATTGTTGATAAGACCCTATTTCTAAAAACAATACACATTTTGATCACAGAATGCTAAAAAATTCATAATTTTGATGGTGCTTTGCATTGTGCTAGGTAAAAATATCAACAACACTCATAACCAGGTGTGACATAGTAGAAAATAATTTCAGGTACAATAATTTCACATCTGACAACCTATAACCATTGCTACAATAGTGGCATAATTGCTATGTAGATAAAGAAAGTCTTTCCAATTGGACTTTACAATAAACCAATAAATGTCTGGTATTGTAATTCTCTATAGTAACCTATAGTTAGGTATAGCATATGCTCAAGGACAGAACATATTTCTATTAGTTTGCTGTAAAAGAGATAGTCTAAAACTGACTCTTCAATATTGACCTTATTACAGCACACACTCTTTATCAGAGAAGCATCTTTATAAAGTGGATATCAGTTAACACAGTGAATGACAACTGATAAAAGATCAGAAAACATGTCTGTGGAATACTCAGATGTATTTGTTACAACTATTTCACATCCCTTCCCCCAATACCAAAAAGCAATAGAGAAGAAGAACAAAGAAGGTCCTAAATGGAAATTATATACCACATATCTCCTTTCAAGGCTCCGGGATCATTATAAATGAGGTAATAGAAAGAGTGTAAGATCCTGAGATGCTAAGCAAATATGAGTTAAGTGTCTTCTGGACACATTAAGGTTAGCTGTACACAATAACTCATAGAGACAGTGTACTATATATAAAACCTATGCAATCCAAAGACAGAAGAAATACTACTATGAAGAAAAAACATGGATTAACAATTTTGACCTAACACATTGAGCTATGTAAGGAAGAGAAGTTTTTCTCAAAATGTGCTTTACTGTGATTGGTTGACCACTTTCCAGTAGAAGACTAAATATGCAAAAATATTTTGTGCAATGATACTGGTCTTCAAAGACTATGTGCATAGTCAAACAAAAGGTTGGGTATGTAGAAAAGTGGCAGAATTGATGAAGGGATAGAATATGATCAAATTATTATATAAAACTTTCAAGAAAATAATAAAACGTTAAAATGACTGTTAAGTGCTAAAGGTTAGAGAAGGCTGCTTATGAAATAGTGCCTTCTGAATGAAACAGGACGATTGAGTTCCTGTACTAACAGCAGCTGTGATTGCCTGCACAAGATCTAGTTAACACCCTAGCATCCATAAAGAGGATGAACTAAGAAGTGTTCTAGTATTTGAACTTACTTAGTTCCTCAACTTTACAGAAGGGATTAAACACATTGAGCAATTCCACTCTTGTAAGACAAATTATAATGGCTTCTAAAATATTTTGAGGGTGGGAAAAAGTGCCACAATGTACATGGGGAAGTCAGACAAAATCTTTACACTTGGAAACCAGAATGTTAACCTGCAGGAATGTTTGAAAATTCCCAAATTTATTTTTAAGTGATTTTATCAAGCTTATAAAATATAATTATCTCTGAAATAGGATAGCAACTAATCAACTCTTTCTGTTTCATGTGTCAATTCAAACTGATATTTCACAATGCAAATCATCTATGTTTAGCAAACTGGGCATGAGTCACTGTGTTCTACTTGAATATAGCATCTCTGCTTGCTACTTCACTTTTCTAGAACTCCATCTTTGGGAAAGACAGCACTCATTCCATTTCAGACTATAAAATGGAGACATTTTGGAAAAACACCTATCTAAATTATTAGTTATTCTTACAGCTACAGGTACATGCAGTTCTGCAATGATCAGCTTTCCTCCACATTTCTATTCTTTATGTAGCATATACATATTATTTTAAAAGGTTAGCTAGCCCTTAGGGAAAGTACTAGTTCTTTTCTGTTATTAATTAAACATACTTTATATTTTTCAAAAACAATATTACAGCTATGCATATCAAAGTCTAGTCTTCAAAGTAAAATCAACATTGAAAAAAAGTAAGAAGGTAAAATCATGATAAAAAAGCTTGATATATGGGTAAGTAGAAAAATACTACTTACAGCCATCTGTTTATATAATTACGATAATATAGAGTTTAACCATAAGATTAGTATTTCAATTTTTTTTCTAAGAAGACAGCCAACATCTTGGAATTGCCTTTGACATTGCTGTATATTTCTTTATTCTGAATTAAAACTAATTTTTCTTGGAGAATCCTAGTACTCACCTAGTTCATTAAACTTAAAAGATGTGATCTATGGAAACAGGTCTGAGCAGAGACCTCCACTAGAGTAAGCCTGAGGCAGCAAGCTCCACATGAGCAGGCACAAGAGAGCAATCACTGAGGGAGTAGGCTGGAGCCGCAGATCTCTGCAGGTCTGGGGATGAGTCTGGGATGTCTGAGGGAGTAGGTCTTATTCAGAGACCTCCGTGGAACTGGATCCAAGAAATGGAAATTATGAGAAAACAATCAGGTTACACAAATGCAAGTATAAACAGCAGAATACAAGAGATGGCAGAAAGAATATCAAGTGCTGAATCAACAATAGAGAAAATAGACTTGTCAATCAGAGAAAATATTAAATAAAACAAAAGCATAAAGCAAAATGTCCAGAAATATGGGACACCATGAAAAGACTAAACCTAAGAATAAAAAGAACAGAAGAAGTTCAACTCAAAAGCACAGAAAATATATTGAACAAAACCATAGAGGAACACTTCTCAACCTAAAGAAAGATATACCTATGAAGATACAAAAAGCTTACAGAACACCAAATAGATTAAATAGAAAACAAAGTCCTCTCGCCACATAATATCAAAACACTAAACATACAGAATAAAGAAAGAATATTAATTAATAGCTGCAAAGAAGAAAGGTCAAGCAACATACAAAGGCATACTTATCATAATTACAACTGACTTCTCAATGGAAACAATGAAAGCCAGAAGGTCCTGGTCAAGCATTATGATAACATTAAGAGACCATGGATGCCAGCCCAGACTACTATACTCATCAAAACTTTCAATCACCATAGAAAGGCAAAACAAGATATTCCATGACTGAACCATATTTAACCAATACCTAGCCACAAACCCAGCCCTACACAAAGTACTAGAAGGAAAACTCCAACCCAAGAATTTTGGCTATATCAACAAAAATGCAGGCAATAGATGATCTCACAGCAACAAATCCCAAAGAAAAGAAAACACACAAAATAATGTAATCAATAACAAAAACTAAAATAACAGGAGATAGCAATCATTGGCCATTAATATCCCTTGATATAAATGGGCTCAACTCACCTATAAAAAGATACAGGCTAACAGATTGGATAAAAAAAGAGAATCCATCCTTCTGCTGAATACAAGAAACACATGTCAAACTCAAAGATAGATATCACCTCAGAGTAAAGGGTTAGGGAAATTTTTCCAATCAAATTAATCTAAGAAACAAGCTGGTGTGGTTAATCTAATATCTAACAAAATGGGCTTCAAACTGAAATCAATCAAAAGAGACAAAAAAGGACATTTTATATTAGTTACAGGAAAAATCCACCAAGAGGAAATCTCAATACTAAACATCGAAGCCATGACAACAAGGACACTCTCATACATGTAAAAAATAATTTCAAAGCCTAAATCACACATTAAACTACACACCCAAATTGGGGGAGACTTCACCATCCCATTCTCATGACTGGACAAGTATGTTAGAAAGAAAATTAACAGAGAAATAAGGGAACTAAGAGATGTTATGACTCAAATGAACCGACATATATAGAACCTTCCATCTAAACATAAAAGAATATACGTTATTCTCAGCCCCTCATGAAACCTTCTCAAAAACTGACCACATAATGGTAACAAAACAAGCCTCAACAGATAAAAAGAAGTTGGAATAACCCCAAGTGTCTTATTGGATTGCCATGGTTTAAAATTAGAATTCAAGAGCATCACTAATTCCAGAAAGCCCACAAACACATGGAAATTAAAGAATGCTCACCGGAAGTATCAATGGGTCAAGGAAGAAATAAAGGGAGAAATTAAAAACTTCCTGAAATCCAATGAAATAACCACACAACATATTCAAATGTATATGACACAATGTAAGCAATGATAAGGGGAACGTTCATAGCACTAAATGCCTACTAAAGTAGCTTGGAAAATCCAAGTTGGAAATGCCTAGTTAATTAACAGGGCATCTGAAAATTCTAGAACCAAAAGAAGCAAACTCACCCGGGAGAACTAGTTGAGAGGATATAATCAAATTGAGATTGAATTGATAATAGAAAAAAGAAACAATACAAAAAAATCAATGAGACAAATTTGGTTCTTCAAGAAAATCGACAAAATAGACAAACCTTTATTTAAACTAACTAAAATGCAGAGAGAGAGAGAGAGAGAGAGAGAGAGAGAGAGAGAATATACAAATTAACAAAATCAGAAATGAAATGGGAAATATAACAGACGAGGAAATCCAGAGAATCATTAGGTCATATTTTAAAAACCTGTACTCCACAAAATTGGAAAACTCACTTACCAAAATTAAATCAAGACAAGATATGCAAATTAAACAGACCTATAACTGCTAAAGAAGCAGAAACAGTCATCAAAAGTCTCCTAACCTAAAAAAGCCCAGGACCAGATGGTGTCAACTCAGAATTCTACAAGGTTTTCAAAGAAGAACTAATACCAATACTCCTCAAAATATTCCACACAATAGGAACAGAAGGAACATTGTAAAACTCATTTTATGAGTCCACAATAATGCTGAAACACAAAACACATATAGAAATTACTAAGAAAGAGAGTTACAGAACAATCTCACTCACAAACATTGATGCAAAAATACTAAATAAAACATTGGCAAATTGAATTCAAGAACACATCAGAAAATCATCCACTGTGTTCAAGATGGCTTCATCACAGAGGTGCAGGGATGGTTCAACATATAAAAATCTGTCAATGTAATACACCATATAAACAAACTGAAAATTAAAATGACATTATCATCACTTTAGATGCTGAGAAAAACTTTAGCAACATACAAAATCCTCTCATGATAAAGGTCTTGTAGGGAGCAGTGATACAAGGAACATACCTAAACATAATAAAGGTAATATACAGCCAGGCAACAGCCAACATCAAACTAAATGGACATAAAATCAAAGCAATCCCATTGAAATCAGGAACAAGACAAAGTTATCCACTCTTTCCATATGTAATCAATAAAGTTCTTGCAGTTCTAGCTAGAACAAGAAGACAACAAAAGGAGATTAATGGATAGAAATTGAAAAAGAATTCAAACTCTCAACTACTTGTTGATAATATGATAGTTTATGTAAGAGACCCCAAAATTTCTACCAAGGAACATCTACAACTCAGAAACACTTTCAAAAATATAGCAGGATACAAAATTAACTCAAAAAATTAGTAGTCCTCCTTTACACAGATGATAAATGTACTGAGAAAGAAATCAGAGAAACATCAACTTTTACAATGGCCACAAATAGCATAAAATATCTTGAAGTAACGCTAATCAAACAAGCGGAAGACCTGTATGACAAGAACTTTAAAACTTTGAATAAAGAAATTGAAGAAGACACCAGAAAACGAAAATATCTCACGTTCTTCTGGATAGGTAGAATTAAAATCTTAAAAATGGCAATTTCACCAAAAGCAATCTCCAGATTTAACGCAAAGCCCAGCAAAATTCTTCACAGTAATCGAAGGAACAGTGCTCAATTTCATTTGGAAAAGCAAAATACCCAGAATAGCCAAAACAATCATGTACAATAAAGGAACTTCTTGAATCATCACCATCTCTGATTTCAAACTCTACTACAGAGCTACCGTACTGAAAGCAACCTGGTATTGGCCTAAAAACAGACAGGAGGAACAATGGAACCAAATATAAGATGCAGATATTAATTCACACAGCTATGAAAACCTCATTGACAAAGAAGCAAAGCATATAAAATGGAAAAATGAAAGCATATTCAACAAATGTTGCTGGCATAACTGGATATGAACATGTAGAAAAATTAAAGTAGATCCAAACATAACACCTTGCATAAATGCAAGTTCAAATGGATCAAAGACTTCAACATAAAGCCAACCACACTGAACCTTATAGAAGAGATAGTGGGAAGTGCACTCAAACACATTGGCAAAGGAGGCCACTTCTAAAATATAACCCCAGTAGCACAGACAGTGAGCGAAACAATAAATGAGACCTTCTGAAACTGAAAAGCTTCTGTAAAGCAAAAGACATAGTCAATAAGAAAAACAGCAGCCTACAGAAGAAAAAGATCTAACATCACACAGAGGGCTTATCTCCAAAATATACAAAGAACGTAAGAAAATGGTCATCAAAAGAAAAAATAATCCAATTAAAAATGGATTACAGACCTAAGTAGAGAGCTCTCAACAGAGGAATCTAAACTGGATGAAAGACACTTAAGGAAATGCTCAGCATACTTAGGCATCAGAGAAATACGGATCAAAACAACCCTGAGGTTTCATCTTACAACTGTGAGAACAGCCAAGATCAAAAACACTGATGAAACCTTATGCTAGAAAGGATGTAGTGTAAAGAGAACACTCCTGCATTTCTGATGGAGTGCAAACTGGTACAGTCCTTTGAATATGAGTATGGTGATTTCTCAGAAAATTAGGAAACAACCTTCCTCACAACCCAGCAATACCACTTTTGGGTATATACCCAAAGAATGGTCAAGGACATGTGGTCAACTGTGTTCCTAGCAACATTGTTTATCATAGCCAGATCCTGGAAATAACCTAAATGTCCCTTGACTAAAAAATGGATAAGGAAAATGTGGTACATTTACACAATGGAGTACTACACAGCAGAAAAAATGACATCTTGAAACTTGCAGGCAAATGAATGGTTCTATAAAACATATTGAGTGAGGTAACCCAGACCTAGAAAGACAAATGTCATATGATCTCACTCATAAGTGGCTTTTAGACATAACACAAAGAAAACCAACCTACAATTCACAATCCCAGAGAATCTAGACAACAAATTTTATATATATATATGGATCTAATGTAAATGGAAAGTAGAAAAACTCAAGATCTCCTAAGTAAATTGGGAGCAGGGGGACCATGAGAGAGGGTTGAATGGGAGGGGAGAGGAAGAAAGGATAATAAAAAAAATTATAGGTTAATAAAATCAATAAAAGACCCCATGTACCCGTTTTTTTAAAAAAATAAATGTAAGCTCTTTAAATAAACAAAAAGAACTTAAAAGATATGTAGCCTGCTCCTCCAAAGATCCATAAACAATTACTAGGAAAGGGAAAGTTTCAGAGAAATTTTATGTAAGAGTTGTAGTGTAGTTAATGATACTAATATAGCATTCATGATTTGTTATTCACATTGTTTAATGATGCAGCTGCTTTTTCAATCACCCTAGTTTCTACAAATAAGTGGTTCACACATAATCTTAGGTTGAATCAATGTTTTAATCTGTCATCCTTGCCCTATCTAGGCAAAATATACATTTTCTCATATTTCATCTCGGCAAATCATTAAAAATAAATGGTATCTGAACAGAAACTGACTTGACCTAAATTCTTTGGGAAAAAGCAGTTTTATGGCTTCGGCAAGTGATTGTAAAACATTCACATTAGATTAATATAGCTAAAGATAAAATTTCCAAGGGTCAGTCTAAGAAATCTACCTTTCTTCACATGGTATTTGGACAGTTTGCATCTTTTAATGACAGTTTCATATTTTGATAGATTTTTCAATTTTTTGACTTGATATAACATAAAATAACCTGGGAAGAGAAATTAAATTAAGGATTATGTAAGTTTCATTGGCCAACAAAAATATCAATGAAGGGTTATCTTGATTGTTATCTCATGCAGAACAAGTCATTCTAATCCGTGTGACAAAATTTCATGGGATGGGTTATGAACAGTAAAAGAATTGAGAAATCTACCCAAAAGCAAGTTAGATGACAGCATTGGTATATTTGTTTCTCTCTGACTTAAATGTAGGTATAGAACTACCAGCTGTCACAAACCCCTGTCTTTGTAACGTCACTAACATGATGGACTGTAATCTGTAATTGTAAATTAGATAACCCTTCTGTTGCTTTTTGCCAGAGTCTTTGTCACAGCAGCAGAAATCCCACAGATTCGTGACAGCTTTTTCTTAGAGTGAAACAGTTCACACTACAGAGAAGCTCCTTGACAAGGAAGTAAACAAGTCAAAATAGCTTTAGGAAGTGCCTGAAACTAAAAAAGCTCGTTGTGTGAATCTATCAGCTAAAACATTAAAAACTGTTGAGACACACTCTTAGTCAATTTGAGTTATTGTGAAACTCAAGAATGGTAGCCTATTAGAATAAGTAGAACACTGCTGAACTGCTTAGAAGAAATAAAAATCAGTGAGCTATCTGGAAGAGGATCAGAGCAACTGAGTCACCAGGAAAGACCACTGCTGAACTGCTGTCATAAAGTTTAATGTTCTAGGATTCAAGCATTTATGAGCTGTCATTCATGCTTAGGTAGGCCTTGTTGATGCAACTGTCATTCAGTCATTTTTGCTCCTATAAGTAACTCTCACTATAATTTTCAGAGAAATCCAAGGGCAGTTTCTTTCTCTGTGTAGTATAGAATTCCATACTTACTTGATGAATGGGCTCTGTCATCTGAGTATTGGATTGTGTCCCTAATGGATTTAATGTAATCTCTGAAGGAGTTCATATGAATGGGTCATTGTCATGATGACAGTTGTACAGTCTTTGCTATGATAACAAAACATTTTGCAGTAGCTCAGTGCTCTGCTGAGAAAGAATTACTTGAAGAAATTACAATGGAAAAATATTCATATGTTATCCTTTACATTAACATCAGCCTTGGCATGAAATTGGCAGAAATAAAAAAATAACATAGAAGATTTGGCATGCTCTTTCACAGCTGGCAGGATGTAGAAAAAGAAGATACAGATTAGATCTATGTTAAAATGTCCTTCACAGAATTCCCAAACTTCAGTCCTATAGAACAAGTTAGACAGTGAGTAAGAAGAGAAAAAGACAGCAGTGATAGAAAAATCTACTCAGATATAATCTTTAACAAATTGAAAGGGAAAATAAGGAAATGAGCTTGTAGATGGGGTCTCTTCAGTGTCTTTGAAGAGAAAACCACTACATTGAATTTGTATTTATTGGGTCTTCTCTTTTCTTGCTTTTCTTTTCAGGACTTGACAAAAAAGAGGAGGATACACACACCTGTTTTTTGCTGTATTTCTCTGTAACACAAAACACAGATTACCAATTTTCCCATTTTAGATAAAGGTGACTTAAACACTATATATATTTTCTTACATATGTAGTTATCATGAGTACTGAGGATTAAAGGCAGGGCTTTAAATACAATCTAGATTTGTACTTGAACATTTAAATATTCACAGTTTAAACTTTATATTTTGAAACAAAGTCAAAAGTATATGAAACAACTAAAAGCTCACCCTGCTATAGACCTGGCAAGTATTGCACATCTAGTTCTTCTTCCAGAGATTTCCAAATAACCAGCATTACAAGCTTGTGATATCAGGAGCTACTCAATATTTTTTTCTGTTGCCACACAGTTTCACATTCATCTTTATTGTTATAGGTCATAGTCTATATACTTGAGGATGGTAAGTTCTAAATCATATAATATAGCATTAAAATACCAAGACTGCCTGCATATTTTGAAAGCATTTTTAAATTCTTTCTCTTTCTTTGCAAGTTATATTTTCCTTATCATCTGAGTCAGGGACATT
The DNA here is from genome assembly GCA_028555095.1 of Dicrostonyx torquatus. Taxonomy (NCBI): domain Eukaryota; kingdom Metazoa; phylum Chordata; class Mammalia; order Rodentia; family Cricetidae; genus Dicrostonyx; species Dicrostonyx torquatus. The sequence goes on from JAQHUG010000158.1 coordinate 4,229,940, forward strand.
TTTGAATCAAAGTTATTATTTGTCCTTTTCAGTTGTGTATATTATCTTGTTCATAATTGCAAGGTATATAATTCAACTTAGAGGCTGCTGAATAAAAAGATTACAGGGGTAAATAAAAACATATCTCTGTAAATGTTAAATGTATAAAAACCAATTTCAATAAGTTTGCCTATTACAATGACTTTCTGTTAAATGCTGTTATTAAGAGTTTATTTCAGAAGATTTAAGTATTTTGAGTTGTAGAAGACAGAAATATATGACATACATATGATTTCTGGCTTGGTTCTACTGAGCCAGTACGATACACATCTCAATTTTTAAGTTACATTATTTTTCTAAGTAACATCATCTAGTGGAAAGAGGGCATCTATTTACAAATACAGAGACACCAAGAGAGGGAATAAAAGACAAAAAGATGAGGATCGGGGCAGAGGTCAAATTGGAAAAAATGGAATGATGGAAAGAGAGAATGGGTAGAGGAAAAGAAAGAATTGAGAAAGATAAGAAACTTTATGCAATCATAGGACATAGGCAAAGAAAGGAGAAAGAATAAAAGAGATTTCAATAAAGTGTGACTCTTTTGCTTTCATGTTACTTATTTTCTTAAACAAAAATAATTTTTGTGAAAGTTCTGGTAGAATTCTGCGCTAAAACCATCCAGTCCTGGGCTTTTTTTGGTTGGGAGGTTTTTGATGACAGTTTCTATTTCCTCACGACTTATGGGTCTAGTCAGATTGTTAACTTGGTCTTGATTTAATTTCAGTATATGGTATTTATCTAAAAACTGTCCATTTCTTATTTTTCATTTTTTTATTATTATTATAAGAAAAATTTGCATTTACTCCCCTTGTTCCCGGCCCTCCCGCTCCCTCCCTACCCCACCGCCCTCCCCCTGCTTCCTTAAGATGGGGCAGGATACC
>JAQHUG010000158.1:4262003-4273485 GCA_028555095.1 Dicrostonyx torquatus
GGTGGGGGTGGGTAGATCGGAAGCCCTCTCCAATGGCCTGCTGCACGGGCCCTTCTCCTCCGGTGGGGGTGGCTAGATCAGAAGCCCTCTCCAAGGGCCTGCTGCGCTCTGCAGGGGCCCTTCTCCTCCAGTGCAATATTTCTTTTACAAATATGAATGTCCTTATATTTGGGACATAGATGTTTATAACTGAGACTTCATCTTGATTGATTTTTGCTTTGATGAATATGAAATGTTCTTGTTCATCTCCTTTGATTAATTTCAGTTTGATGTCTATTTTGATTTTTTAAAAATATTTCCATGTTACATTCCAGCCCCTGTTCTCCCTCCCTCTCCTCTTTCTGTCTTCCTCTTGCTTCTTCCCCCTTCCTGTCTGCCACCCACTCCTCAGAGAGGACAAGGCCTTCCTTGGGGGTTATCAAAGTCTAGCATAAGAAATTAAGGCAGGACCAAAGCTTCCTTCCTGTACCAAGACTGAGAAAGGTATCCTATCATAGAGAATGAGTTTAGATATTAGAATAGCTGTACTACCTTGCTTCTCAGGTCCATGTGATTAGATTTTCCCAATTCTCTATTCTGAGATAATGTCTGTCTTTTAAGATAAGATGTATTTCTTGTATGCAGCTAAAGGATAGATCTTTTTGTATCCATTCTGTTAGCCTGTGTATTTTATTGGCAAATTGAGTATGCTCATATTAAGAGAAATTAGAGATCTCCTCGGTAATCTTGTGAGGAAAAGCGTAGAGGTGTGGGAACAAGAGGTCTCAGTTTGAAAAGGTTAGAGGCAGGATATAAGGGAAGACTGGGGACCATTTTGTGGTTAGGGAGAAACCTTGTAACAGGTAACCTTCCAGGAATCCACAAGGATGACCCCATCTAAGATTTCTAATAAAAGTGGAAAATTTGCCAACTGGAATTCTCCTGTAATCTGATTGGTGACTACCTTAATTGTCATCAGTGAGCCTTCACCCAGCAAATGACAGAAGCAAATGTAGATAAAAACAGCCAAACACTAGGCTGAGCACTGTGAATCGAGTTGAAGAGAAAGAGGAAGGATTGTAGGTAGCAGGGGTCAAGGTAATAACAGAGGGACCTACAGAGACAGCTGACATGAGCTCATATGTGTTCACAAGATCTGGACTAACAGTTACAAAGCCTGCATGGGACATATCTAGGATTTCTGCATGGGTGTAACAGTTCTGGAGCTTGTTTTGCTTGTGGGGTTCCTAATGTTGGGATCAGAACTTGTACCTCATGCTTGAGTTGGCTTTTGGGAACCCAACCCCCATGCTGAGTTGCTTTGTTCAACCTTGATGCAGAGCTTGGTTCTGCATCAACTTGACGTGCCATACTTTACTAACTCCTGTGGGAGGCATGTCCATTTCTGAATGAAGATAGAGGAGAAGTGAATGGGGGGAGGGAGTAGAAGAAAGGTGGGGAGAGGGAACAGGAGAAAAGTAAGAAGGGAAGGCTATAGTAGGTTTGTAAAATAAATAAATAATTAATCAAAAAGAAACAATAAAAACACAATGGCCATAAAGATGATGGCAAATATTTTTTTGATAAAAAAAGTATGCAGCTAGTTGTATTTTCTTGGCGATTTCAGTTTTGAAATATCTTTCTTTTTTTTAATGCTAAGAATCACAAAATGATGTCCGATAAAATTTTTCCAGACCAGGCTTTTAAACTCAAAGTTTTTATTCCCTCACTAGAACATGTTTAGTTTTAAATAATGTAAACTTATTTGAAATTTAAAGCTATTTTCACACAAAATGTACTGTTTCTTGAATAGCTTATTTATGGGATTGAGAAATATAAATATTATAAAAATATATTTTAATAACTGAAAATGCATATGCTAATTTAAATTGTCATTTTATCTTTATATTATATAATTGCCACTAAGGGAGGTGTCACATTTATAAGAAAAAAGAATTAAAATAGTTTTGGAAGCATGATTCAGTAATAAAATTAATAAAGACAAAGCTTAAAACATAGTCACATTTAGCTTTAAAATTGAGATACCTTACATTTTAATTTCATCTTATGTATGAAAAGTTAAAACCCTTAAATTACTAATTGTTTTATGTGATGTATGTTTAAATTCTCTCTTAAAAAGGATATCAGAATTTGGAATAAATATATTGAGTTGTTTTTAAGAACAACAACAGTGAAAATTATTTGTCATTACAATAAAAATATGAAACTCAAATAAATTCCTGAGAAAAATTTGGAAAAACTATCCAAATTTATTAACTTTTTAAACCAATAAAAATTATTTAAAAATAAAATCAAAATCAACTATAATGCTCACATGGTACTTGAATGATTTCTTCCTCCTGACTTAGACAGACACAAAGAGATTTAACAAGGCACTTTGCAGTACAAAGTAGAAAATAGTATTTTAGGGTAGAGTGCTTGCTTATAAATAATGTTAGTTTAAAGATAGGAGAGTCAATATTCAGTGCTGGTAAATGCCAGTTTCAATAATCTCCCTCCTCTCTTTAAGAAGAGGAATAACTTGTCCCAAGCCAATTCCAAGAATTCTTATGCTTCGGCCACCTGTCACTTTTCAATATGTTTGAGAAAAGTATCTAAAATGAATTCACACTGAGGTGTTGATGACTATATCAGTGTGGTTTCTTCACATGCATCTCCTATTTCTAACTGTGAGTTACTTGAAGGCAAGAGTCATATTTTATTCATGATTCTTTAGGACCTCTCATGGAGCTATGGTTGGGCACAGTCTCTAAGCCAATAAATCAACAAAAATAATTTCTTTTGAAAATGCCAAGGAACTCATCTCTCCTTATTTTGAAACTTCAAGCTATTTTGTACACTGTAAAATGAGATCTGAAGTAATACAAAGGGATAATATAAAATGAAAAAAAGAGAGATAACGAAGCTAGGATAGAGAATGTTGGAATGAACATGGTGTAAGAAAAATTATGTAACACTGATTTATGATAAATTATTATCCTTTAATAATCAAAGAAAATGTTTGAAAAAGGAGGCCAATGGAATGTGTTGAAGACTCATACAGATGTTCTTCTTAATATTTACACATACCACATTATCATTAGGTGCCATAAAGCCTGTGTCACACACACAGAGAAAATCTAAGGTTTAGAAAAATAGCTAAGATCATGTAACAGAAAAAGGAAGATTCCATATGGGAATGCATGATATTCATTTATTTCTAAAATACTATGAAAAAAACAAAAGTGCCAAAATGATGACTAATATCGGAAAAATAGAACACTAAAAGGTATAGACAGAAAAAAATTCCCAGAATCCAAGGCCAGTCTTGGATGCATGCTATCTTCCAGAAAAAGGAATATTAGTGAGACAAGTAACAAAATAACAAACAGAAATGCTATTGATAAAAAACAAAAATCACTAAAATATAAAGAAAATGAATTCTAGTATTTCATTCTATGATATATTAATAATTTAATCAAAATTTCTAGCAATTAGGCACATAGAAACACATGTAAAAACTAGACTTCTGTAGCCCCTTTTTCACTTGGATTTTTACATGATTAATTTATAGTTTAATGGGATTTGAGAACTGCATACTATTTTATACCTAATATTACAATATTTTTCAAAATTACTTCATCTCTACAAAGTTACTCTAAACTTTCCCTATTAATTCTTCCACCTGTACTGTGCATTCTTGAGAGTGCTGAATTAAGTCTACTGTCAAACTTAAAAGAAATCATACTCTACATGGTATTTTGGACTGTTTTCAATGCTATGGTGTTAATTTCCTCATATGTCTTTTATGATTCACTAGATTATTTGTTCTCAACATTGAAGTATACTCCATTGTATAATTGTAGTATAGTTGGCTTACACATTTACCTACCAAGATATATATTTATTGCTTACTCATTTTGGAAACTGTTAAAAAGTAGTTTATCTAAGTATTATGTGGAGGTCTTTAGTTGTATGTTTGTTATGCTGTATGTACATCTGTGTGTGCAAATATGCTTCTCATAAGCATGCACAAAGAGGCAAGAGGAGGGCACCAGTAATCATACTACATCATTCTGTAACAATGGATATCAACCTGTGGGTTACAAACTGTTTGGGGGTCACATGTCAGATATCATGTGTATCCAGTATTTATATTATGATTCATAAGAGTAACAAAATTGCAGTTATGAAGCAGCATCAAAATATTTTTATGGTTGTGGTTCACCACAACAAGAGAAATTGTCAAGGTCTTAAGAATTTTAAAAACCATTATTCTATATTTCTTTATTTTTATATTGTGTTTTTGAGCCTTTAAATTAACTTAATCATTTTCCCTTCCCTTTCATACTCCCATATACTTCCATATCTATATCTATATATTCCTATGCTATTTTTCATATTAAATGGAATCATTATTCATTAACTATTACTGCATGTTTGTTAATATAACATACACATATAGTTTTAAATATAATTTCTCAGACTATTTAATGTTAATTGCCTAAGTGTTTTCAGGGCTTGCATTCCTCAGTTAATAGTTTTGGTAGGATTGAGGTATTTGCGTGTTTTTCTCTGTCTATTTTACCCTGTCTTCTGGTGTCTTCCTTGCTCAACTCACAATTAAGCAGTCATTCTGGTGTTGTTTCTAACATTACTAGGTGACACTGTCTCATGGAAAACTTTCTGGTCTTCTGGCTTTTACAATATTCATGCCCCCTTTTTCACAGTGTTTCCATGATCCTGAGGTTAAGGAAGTTTATGTAGATGTATCCATTGAGAAAGTTGAGACAGTGTTTCTTACTGAACCTGAAGCATCATATTTTTATGATACGGTCTGTCTAGGAAACTTTTAGGATATGTCTTTCTCTGCCCCTTGACAATGTGACTGCAATTATGTGTGAATATCCATCTTTTATATGAGTGTCAGAGAGCTGAACTCAATTCTTCCTGCTTTCACAGTAAGTGATCTTATCTGCAGAATGATCAGGTTAGCCTTTTTTTTAATTTTATGAAATAATGTTTTTCATTATGACTATTAGGTATACAAATGTCATTGTTTCAGGGTCACATTCATCACTCTGATCTTTTAGTCTTCCTTTTCTTCTCTCTCTCATACTACTGGTTCCTTTAGTTTTCTGAGTGGCCTTTTTTTTTTTGTTCTCATGTGGTATATACATTTTGCAAATGAAAAAAATGTAATATTTGTTCTGAATCTGACTTCAGGCAATGTTATAATTTTCTAGCTTCCTCCACATTCTTCATAATATATTTTATTACATTTCATACTACATGTATATACATATATATGTGGATTTTTAAAAATTATTTTTTATTTGAAATAAAATTACATTGATTTCCTGTTTCTTTGTCTCTATCAAATTACCTCCAAAGCCCGCCTCCAGTGCCTCCCATGTTTTCTTCCAAAGTATCAACTTGGCATCCTCGTTTTCTATTAATAATACTGTTACATACATGTGTATGCACTAATACCTAATTATAAGCTGCTAATTTGTTTTGTTGCTAGTACATCTATGGTTTCAATGTTAACCATTGCGCATTGGAAATCAATAATAGAGTTTACCCCTGCAGGAGGTTTATTATCATTCCAACAGTCATGAACTGACTGTAGTTATTTCTCTGGGATAGAGAACCCTTGAAATATTCTCACTCCTAAACTATAATGTCTACCAATACTTCCAATCTTCTGGTCTTATTAATGCACCCATTTATAATAATACTCATTTCACAGTAGACTGCCTGGTATCTAACTTTTACAATCTTTCCGTCCTTCTTTCCAAGATATTCCATGAATTATAAATATAGAAATTGTAATGCAGATGTATCCTCTGATGATAGTATACCCGTAATTTTGATAAATCTACCAGGTGACCCAGCAATACCATTAGTTATAATATCCACAAAGGACTTAACATCCTATTTCACAATCTCGAACAATGTTCATTGACTCCCTATTCCCAATATTCATAAAATGGAAATAACACAAATGTCTTTCAAAAAAGAAATAATAATATAATTGTCATACATATGCACAGTGTAATATTATTCATCTGAAAAGGAAAATGAAATCATGCAGTCAATTTGTTGGACTTAGAAAAGTTTATATTGAATGAAGTAACCTAAGCACACAAATAAAAGTACCCTGTGCTCTCACTCTCATTTGTGGTTCTTGACATCATCTCCTTAGATGTGAGTGTATTACATGGAATAACTACAGAAACCAAGACCATAGGCAAAGTAGTAGGAGGCTTGAGAAAGGAATGGCAGGATATAAGTGATATGACTTGACAGACAGAAAAATTTGGAAGGGATCTAACTGGGCTGGACATATGTAGTATACTATATGAGAAGCAACGACATAAGACAGATAACATTTGGTAAAGCCTTGAGGAATCATGTTATTTTATATTTATATAAAATGAAAATATTTATATCTAGTCTTATTTGTTGTTCTACTGCTGTGAAGAGACATCATAACCATGGCAACTCTTATAAAAAGTAAACATTTAAATGGGCCCTTGGTTTCAGATTAAGAGGATTAGTTCTTTATTATCATGGCAGAGTATAGGCAGGCATAGGGCTGGAGAAGTAATGGAGAGCTACATCCTTATCTGTATTCAGAGAAAGAAAGAAAGAAAGAAAGAAAGAAAGAAAGAAAGAAAGAAAGAAAAAAAGAAAGAAAGAGAAGAAAGAGCAATGCTGACCCTGATACTAGATTTTGAAATCTCAAAAACAGCCCCCAGTAGCATACTTATTTCACCAAGGACTTCTCTTCTCCTACAAGGTCACACCTGATAATACTTGAATCTTTTTAAACAATTTCAGTCCATGATGACCAATCACTCAAATATATGAGTCTATGGAGTTACTCTCATTGAAATCCATAGACAGATAGATAGATAGATAGATAGATAGATAGATAGATAGATAGATAGACAGACAGATGACAGATGAACTAATAATAAGCATATACTAACAAACACACACACACACACACTGCATAAGTGAATGACTTGTTAGGTTATTCTCAATAACTCCTAAAACATTATAAACTGTTGATATAGCCATTGGTTGTGTTTCAGGGGTTGATAACAGGCTCCTATAACTGAACAAATTACACACTTAGAACATAGATCTCAGACAATTCATTCTTGATCTGATCTAAAACCTTCTTTTGTGTAGTCTAGCTTACAAGATTCAAGAAAATACTATGCATCCTGCCAAGATAGTGGAATAATTAAATATTTCTACGTAGCTGCACAATCTATAAACTATGACAATCACCAACAAAGCAATATATTCATAAAGGTACAAGTAATTGTACTTTTATGTCAGTGCCAACCAACAACTGTTTAATTGGATTAAGGTTCACTCTTGAGGAAGAAAAGAATGCTTGGTACTGGAAACCTACCGAGCCTCCCACGGCTAATGAATTCATGAAACTTAGAGAGGATTCTATCAGAACCAATTTGCTAGAGTAGCATAATTATGTGCTACATCAAAATCTTATCCTTATGCCTACAGATAAGTGTAGCTATCACCGTTCTTTAAAAAAACATTTTGTCATATGAATTTGATACCATCCGAGAAAATCATAACTGAACAAGTGCATAGTTATGTCCGTTTTCATACTGATAATAAGAGTACATCTTAACTGTTGTTGAATTACATTTTGTAATTTATTCAGAACATATTTTCTTATTTATTTGTTGTGGGAAACCAAATCTTACTGCATAGTTCTACTATTCTGAATAATGTTACAAAAAAATAAATCTCTGTGGCAAGATAATACAGAAAGATTTTGGGCATATATTCAGATTTTATAACATTGGTCATACATTATGTTTGTTTCTGAGAAACCTGCATAATTATGTGCATATTGTGTGTGACACTTTATATTATATCTTGTACTCAATAATAGTCCACCTTAACTCACATACTACCAAGGATTTGTTGTCATTTGTTGGCTTGGTGTCAGGCTGTTGTCACAAAATTACAAATATTCTTTTGGTATATTTCCCTCATTGGGTAAGAGAATTGACCATGGTCTTTTTGTCGAACCTCCTTAGGGATTGGCTGAATTTCTTTTTACAAAACCTGGACATTGCCAGGTGGGGGTGGTACACACCTTTAATCCTTGCACTCAAGAAGCAGTGGCAGGAGGATCTTTGTGAGTTCGAGGCCAGCCTGGTCTACAAGAGCTAGTTCCAGGACAGCCAGGGCTACACAGAGAAACCCTGTCTCACAAAAACAAAACAAAACAAAACAAAAAACCAAAACTAGATGTCAGAAACTCATTGAAGTGGACAATGCATGAAAGCTCTGTACTTTCTCTTAGAGGTTCATAGCTACAAAAGTAGCTGCTTATGCTGTGAACAAAAAAATGGAATGATTGGGTGGTCCATATCAATGATAGAAATGATAAGCAAGGATTTTCTGTTAATCAAAGTTTCTTGACATACAACATAGTGCCCCTGGTTTTGACTGAGTGGTATTTTTATAGACAAAGATGGATTGGAGAGAAGATGTACAACTCTGCTCATGGATTTTGGCATTAACAACTATTACTCTGCCTTGGTTGCTAGTGTCAAAAAGAGCTAGCAAAATCCACAAGCTTTGCAATCTCTTTAAAGAAGATTATATCTGCCAAAATATTGTCATATAGTCCTCAAACAAAGACAGTAAGAATGCCAGGTTCACACATCCAAAAATACAGAATGGTTTCATGCAGGAAAATAGCAGCATACTGCTTTGAAGAAATAATGAGTTAAGAAAGAGAAGGTAGAGAGTGTACCTTTGCAAAGAGAATGGAAAAAAAGAAAAGTACCAAGAAATTATTGCCAAAAGATGTATGCTGTTCTTAGAGATTCAACTTCTGAGTCCAGTAAAATCTAGCTCATTAGTAATAACCAACACTTTTATGTATCATGTGCTATTACATTTAATTGAAATCTTTGACCTTGAAATAAACTGTCCACAGTTATTTTATTCATTGTTTTAAATTCCTTCCATATGTTTTCCTTTATTTAAATTATAAGAAATATGTCACTATTTTTTTCTATTTATCTTTTTCATCTCTCCCTGCATGTAAAAGACTCAGTGATACAGATGCATAAATAGATAAATATATGAGATTGTATTTATTCTTCTATTCTACAACATTGGTTTAAACCCTTACTAATATATTATCTACAATGTGCTATACAATATCTTACAACTATTTATGGGTTCATGTGGTTATTGAGAATATGTAGTCAATGTACACAAAAAGGACTTAAACAGTGATTTAAGAGCTGCAAAAATTTCAAATAAAATAAAATCTCACAAACTGTATTGCATTTTCAAAAGTATGTGATTTAAAACTTTGATGAATTCTGAATCAATTCCCACTAAAAGTATGTGATAAGTACCTACTGGAGATATCATAAACTTTGATTTAAGGATATAGACAATTCAATTTCAAGCTAATCAGGAAATTTTCTACCTGCTAGCTTGTTTACATAGTGCCGGAGGGTCCTGTGCAGATTTCTGGTGGGGAAAAAACAACAATAATCTTACTATGCACTGAACCATACATACTACAATGCTGACCTGTCAGGCAAGTGTTGTAAATGGGGGGAGAGGTGCGGGTTGTGTTCCCCAGCCGCCAGCCATTGGCCCGCTCAGCTGCGAAAGAACCACAGGAGAATGGTATTCATTCAAACTCTGACTGGCCCATTATCTCTAGCCTTTTCTTGGCTAGCTCTCACATCTAAACTAACCCATTATAAAAGTCTGTATGTCACCATGAGGTGGGTGACTTACCGAATGGTTCTACGGTACTTCCCTCTGCGGCGGGGTCCTCATGGCAACTGGCCCACTTCCTTTCTTCTCCTCCCAGAACTTCCGTTCTGTCTACTCTGCCCACCAAAGGGCTAAACTATCTATAAGCCAGGCAGCTCTTTATTCAACCAATAAGAGTAATACAAAATACAGGAGACCACTCCCACATCAGGCAAGAAGTTCCCACTTATATAGTGCTGGCATGATTGCTATGGGGATAACTAACTACATTCTGATAGCTTTTGAGAGTTTCTCCACAGGAAAAATTCATACCTGCCAACATAAACCTGGTCATATATCCTTGGATGGGGAGGTCATAGGTTCTAACAGGGAACCTACTACTATTCATTTGTTTAGTGGGCATTGTATCAGTCTACCTTCTACTTATTTATAATTATATGATAGATATGTGCTGCTATTACCTTTGGTCTGAGAAACTTCTTTTTTCAAAAGATTTGAAAGTCAATGTGCTGAATATAGTTAACGCTGGATGACATATATGGGTAACATATATAAACTTTTTCCATTCAAGGCTTACAGAATATCATAGAAGAGGAGGCATGAAGAACATAAGAATTGAAAGATGGTAAATAGTTGTGAAATGTTGACTTATGTACAAGACTTTTTTTCATTTTTCTTCTTTTTATTGTTAAAAGAAGAATTTATATTTACTCCCCTTGTCCCAGGCCCTCCTGCTCCCCCACTACCCCACCATCCTTCCCCTTTTTTCCTTGAGATGGGACAGGATACCCGGCCCTGTGGAAAGCCCAAAGCCCCCCCCCCTCCATCTCAGCCTAAGAAGGTATGCATCCATATAGAATAGGTTCCCAAAAGGCCAATACATGCAGAAGAGATAGGTCCCTGTGCCACTATCATTGGCTTGTCAGTCAGTACCCATTGGCAGCCACCTTCAGAGAGTCTGGTTTGGTCATATGCTAATTCAGTCCTGGTCCAGCTGGATTTGGTGAGCTCCTACTAGATCAAGCGCACTGTTTCAGTTGGGCCAGTCCCTCATGGTCCTGACGTCCTTGCTCATCTTCTCTCTCCTTCTGCTCTTCCACTGGACCTTGGTAGCTCAATACCTAGCTCTGATGTGAATGTGGGTCTCTGGCTCTATCTCCATCCCTCATGCGAAATTTCTATAGTGACGATCAAGTTATTCATCGATGTAACTATGGGGAAAAGTCAGTTCAGGCACACTCTCCTCTGCTGCCCAAGTACATAGTTGGGGACATCCCTGTGAACACCTGGGATTCCCTCTAGAGACAAGTCTCTTGACACATAAAATGACTCCCTTAATGTAGATATCTTATTCCCTTATCCAATATCCACTCTTCCTCCATCTCCACCCTCTCCCAACCCCAGGCTCCCCCAGTTCTTCCTTCTCCATTCTACCCCCCTTCTTTTTGACTACCCCCATCCCCAATCCCTGCCTCCAACGAGATCTCCACGCCCGTGCTCCCAACTTTTGAATGGAGATCTTTTTGCTTGTGACTTCCAGGAGGACCTATATAGGTTTTTCTCTGGGTTCACCATGTTATTAGGCTTCTCTAGGCTTGTGAGCTATAAGCTTAATGACCTTTGTTAATGGCTAGGGTCCACTAATGAGTGAGTACATACCATACTCATCTTTTCGGGTTTGAGATATCTCACTAAGGAT
>JAQHUG010000158.1:4283760-4294777 GCA_028555095.1 Dicrostonyx torquatus
TCTCTCCAAAGCCTATGTAATTTATCTAACAGTATGACTCATAGAGGTCTTTTATGTCTGAATCTGTCTTATTATGTATCTGTAATTCTTTAATGTACAGGAGCAGTTCTTAAAACGCTAAGCAGCTTTTAAAAATTCAATTTACAACATGTAAGAGAAATACAGTATGCCTGTGTACTGCCCAGTGTAAACCTTAAGTGCGCTATTGTTATGATAATTAAGGCAGCCCCAGCCTAAGATCAGCACATTCCAGCATGGAGGAGCGGAAGCCTAGCTGAGCTCTTCCTCCTGAGCCAGATGTGCCCCTGAGCCACGCAGCTCCAGGCACACAGAGCACACAGCGAGCCCACACTGCCACAAGCAAGCAAGCTGCAACATTCCAGTCAGAAAATCCCACCGAAATGGTCTGTAAACTAGTATTTCAAAACTGTCAGTTTCTAGTAGACCTGATTTGCCAGGGTCTCAGCTGCCTTAATCCTGACCCTGAGCAGGGAAACAAGTGTCTAGTTCCACAAAAGCCAGTGAAATGCTTTATAGCCGGAGTTTGAGCTGGCGGCACAGTCAGAAAGCCCCATTTCAAAACCAACTCTGAAGTGTTGCTTTGGTGAGTCAGGAAATCTCTCTTAAAGGAGCTATGGCAATCCGCCAGCCGTGCTAAACTTTATATCTTTATCTAGATTTCCTTTTTAAGCCCCCTCAGGTTTTACGTGGTGTCAGCCAACCACACGTTGGGCAGCCAAACTGCTGTAATTAGGGGAGAGAGGTGTGTGGGTTGTATGTTCTCCAGCCGCCGCTGGTTGCCTGTACCTGAAATAACCACATGACAAACTGGATTCATTTAAATACTGCCTTGCCCGTTATCTCTAGCCTTTTCCCGGCTAGTCCTCACCTCATAAAGTAACCCATTATAAAAGTCTGTATGTCACCACGAGGTGGGTGACTTACCGGACAGATGGATCTACCGTACTTCTTTCTGCAGCGGGGGCCTCATGGCGACTGACTCACTTCCTTTCTTCTCCTCCCAGAACTTCTGTTCTGTCTACTCCACCCACCTAAGGGCTGACCTATCTTATAAGCCAGGCAGCTCTTTATTCAACCAAAAAAGAGTAATACAAAATACAGAAGAACACTCCCACATCAACCATTATCTGAAAAGAGATGAGTGACCTGACTTCTGCTGCTCAGGTGCAGTCTCCAGCAATCAGAAAAACAGAGATGCCATGATACCTTAATGGTCAAGCTAACTACTTGAAATCCAGCTCCAAACTAGAAGAAAAATTCCTTAATAGATCATTACTTGCTCTAGAAATGCAGAATAAAATAACTTGAAAACCAAAGAAGAAACAGAAACAAAGAGACAAAAGACTCATCAGACAAAGACAAACTTAAAAATTGGGACCTAAACCAAATTTTACCATATCCAGATGCCTAAATACCAGTGTAAAAATACAACCAAAACAACCAGGGCAATATGGAAGCACTAGATCCAACTCTCCTATGACAGGAAGACTTGAGATATCAAACACAGCTGAAGCATAAGCTAACAACTTTTCAAACATCTCCATGAAGATGACAAAGACACGTAAAGAGGAAATGAATAAATCCAATAAACAGAGGAAAAGAGAAAAAAAATTGGAAGAAATATATAACTCACTTAAAGAAAGCCAAGAGAAATTAAACATGTGATGAAAGCTATGTAAGACCTGAAAATGGAAATAGAAGCAATACAGAAAACACAAAACGAGAGAATTTGGGAATTAGAAAATTTGAATAGGTGAACAGAAATTACAAATGCAAGCATCATGAATAGAGTATAAGAAACAAAAGGGAGGCCGGGCGGTGGTGGCACACGCCTTTAATCCCAGCACTCAGGAGACAGAGGCAGGCAGATCTCTGTGAGTTTGAGACCAACCTGGGCTACAAGAGCTAGTTCCGGGATAGGCTCCAAAGCTACAGAGAAACTCTGTCTCGAAAAAAAAAAGAAACAAAAGGGAGAATCTCAAGCATTGAAAACATTATAGAAGAAATTGAGCCATCAGTCAAAGAAAATGTTAAATCACCCAAATTATTAACACAAAACATTCAAGAATTCTGGGACACCATAAAAAGACTGAAACTAAGAATATAAGGAATAAAAGAAAAAGAAGATACCCAGCTCAACACCAGAGAAAATGTATTTATCACATAATAGAAGAAAAATTCCCTCACCGTAAGAAGGTCATGCTGTCTATAAAGGTACAAGGAACTTGTAGAACAACAAATATGTTGAACAGAAAAGAAAATTTATACTGTAGGATAATAATCAAATTATTAAATGTAAAGAAAAATAAAGAATATTAAAAGCTTCAGGGAATAAAGAACAAGGAACATATAAAAGCAGCCTCATTAATATTAAACCAGACAACTCAGTGGAGACATTCAAAGCAAGAAGAGTCTATAAAGATCTCTTCTAAACTCTAAGAGACCATGAATCTCAGCCCGGATAATTTTCAATCATCATAGATATAGAAAACTAGGTATTTCATGAAAAAGTAAAATTAAAACAAAAGCTATCTACTATTCCAGCTTTACAGAAGGTACTAGAAATAAAACCAGAATACAAAAATGTTAACTATATACACTAAACATCAAAAAATAGATGAAGTCACACCAGCAAAATCAGAAGAAAGGAATACACACACATACACATACACAAACACACCCATACATACTCACTCCCCCCACATTCACACATGCAAACATAAAACACTGCACACTATGACAAGTTACAGAAATTAACAATCACTGATCACAATATCTCTCAATATTAATAAACTCAATTTCTCAATAAAATGATACAAATTAATAACATGGATACAAACCCAGGATCCATTCTTCTGCTCCATACAAAAAGACATATCTCAACATTAAAGATAGACATTACTTCAGAATAAAGGGTTGGAAAAATATTTTGTAGTCAAATGAGCCTAAGAAGCAAGCTAGTGTAGCAATCCTAATATCTAGCAAAATAGACTTAAAACCAAAAATATAATCAAAAGAGATGGAGAAGGACATATCATGCTCACTAAAAAAATTATTAGGATGCCATTTCAGTTCTGAACTCCTATGCCAAAAATTCAAGAACAAGCACTTTCGTAAAGGAAATATTAATAAAGCTTAAATCACACAATAAAATCCAGACTTTGTCAGTGGTAGAATTCATCACCCAACTGTCACCATGGACAGGTCATGAAAACAGAAACTTAACACAGAAATAACAGAAACAGCAGACATCATGACACAAAAGGTACTAACAAATATCCATGAATCATTTCACCCAAATACAAAAAAAAAAAATTCCTTCTCATAATCTCATGGAATCTTCTCCAAAGTTGTTCTTATCCTTAGACACAAAACAATTAACAATAGATACAAGAAAATTAAAATAACACACTGTGTCTTATTACAACACCATAGAAAAAAGCTGAGTTTCAACAACAGCAGAAACAACTAAAAGCCTACAAACTCAAGAAAACAAAACAGAATTTCAAATCTCTACAGAATTACAACTGGCTCAAAGAAATAAAGAAATCAAAGACTTTCTAGAATTCAACAAAAATGAATACAAAACCTTCCCAAACAAATGGGACACAATGATATCATTGCTAAGTGGAAAGGTCATATCACGAAATGTCTTCATAAAGAAATTAGAGAGATCTAATACTAGTCACTTAATATCAATTCTAAAAGACCCAGAGCAAAAGAAATAAGGCACACCCAAGAGGAATAGAAGGTAAGAAATAATCAAACTCAGGATTAGAATCATTAAAATAGAAACAAACACAACAATACAAAGAATTAAGAAAATTAAGAGTTGGTTCTTTGTGAAAGTCTACAAGATAGACACAACTTTATCCACATTATCTAAGAGACAGAGAAAAAATATTTAAATTGACAAAATCAGAAACAAAGAAGGTGACCTAACAATGGATACCAAGGAAATTCAAAAAATCTTTATTGATGGGGAAAGGTTTTAGCCAATGAAGCTAATGAAGCTAATAGCCATGCCCGTCATTAGCTAACTCTTTGGGTTGGACCATCAGGACCCCCTGATAAATAAAAGGGACGGGCCATGTATGCTCGCTCTCTTGGCCCGGTGCACTCCCTCGGAAAGCGTGGGATCCTGAATCTCGTATCGTGTGTTTGTTTATATTCTTTCATTTATTAAAATATACATATATACTCTAGAGATAGCTGGCTTGGGTAAATACTTCATTAATCACATCAACACCTTATGTCATACTTTGAAAAGCAATTTGTAGTTTTATTTTTGTTTGTAATGTAACAAAAAAAGCTTGTATGGTTCTTCGGCTTTAGCCTGGATAGCTAACTCTGCGTTTTTATTATTAAGAACAATTAGAATTCATACTACATCTGGTGCCCAACTTTGGGATCCAAATTTACAAAAAAGTCAACTTCCTGTAACTAAAAATTGAAACATCTAAAAGAAATGGACAATTTTCTCCATAGATACCACTTATCAAATTTAACACAATATCACAAAAACAATTTAAGTATATTTATAACCCCAAGGAAACAGTAAACTGAGAAATAATTAAAAGTCTCCAAATTAAAATAAAAATCAACAAAAAACAAAAACAAAGGAAAATATACAAATAAACCAAAAAAAAGAAAGAAACCAAAACACCTAGGGTAGACAGTTTTTGCACAGAATTCTACTAGACTTTCAAAAAATAGAAAATACCAATATTCCTCAAAGTATTCCACAAAATAGAAAGAGAAGGAACTTTGCCAAATAATTTTATGAGGCTACTGATACCTTGACACCCATATTACAAAAAGATTAAACAAAGGAAGAGAATTTCAGACCAATTTCCCTCAGAAATACAGATACATAATACTCAATAAAATACTCACAAACCAAATACAAGAACACATCAAAAAATATCCAGTATTATCAAGTTGATTTTATTCCAGAGTTGCAGTGATGGTTCAATACATCAAAATCTGTCATTGCAGTCCACCTTGCTTTTCCAATCATGTCTCTTTATTGTTCTGCCTGTATTCTATTTCTCTTGACCTAATTCCAATTCCTCTTAGCTTGTTTTTCCCTCTCCTCTAAAACTTCTCCTTTTAAGGAGGCTTGAAGCAATAACAAGTTTACAAATATTACCACTCATTGGCCTAAAGCACATTCATAGCGTAAGCAATAAGGAACTGATCCATTTTCCCATTGCAACACAAGGTTTCAAATGTCAGGAGTAAGACTGTGATCAGAGTCCAGAGGCACAGTGATCAATGACAATCTTTGAGACATAGGTCTTTTGTCAGCTAGACTTGGCAAGCAAAGAATTAGCATGCTTTTCTTGGAGTGCTTTGAGTAGTAACCTTGGTTAGATACCTGTGACTCTGACCTTGTGCATAATTGCAAAGTTTTAAATTTATGTTCTATTTACAAAAGCCTTTAATCTAGTTTGAAATTCTCTGATGTAAAATAAGATAGTTGTGTGCAGTTTGTCTTAGACTGAGGAGAAAATGATATTTTTTGTGTTAGTCTGAGCAAAAGGATGAAGGCACACTTTTAAGGATCTATAGTCCACATGGGACAATAGATTTAGTTATGAATCATTTTCTAGTAATTTTTCTACATATCAAAATTATACAACTACATGAGAAGTCAGCTTTTTGTCCATCCACAAATATGTGTGTCCATAAGATTGAGATGCAATCGTGAGATTACATATACGCACTATATGAAAGTGGATGGCAATTGGGAGATAGCATAGCTGTTATTTAACAAGTGAAATTACAGATAAAAGCAACAGTGTTTAGAGTCAGAGATCTTTAAGCATTGCTGATGGGGTACACAAATATGGAATAAATTCTCTGGTGGGTTAACATATGAATTATCAATTGTGATAAGCTGTATTTGTGTCATGGCCCAAAATACCCCATGATAATTGCTCCTGACACTGATCATCTCATTAAATGTTGGAAAAAAAATCTTTGATAACATCCAACACCCTTTGCAGAGATCAGAGATACAAGGGACATACCTAAACACAATAAATTCAATTTCCCTTGAGGATATAGTCATTGTCAAATTAAATGGAAAAAACTCAAAGCAATTCCATTAAAATAGGGATCAACTCAAGGTTGTCAACTCTGTCTATTTCTATTCAATATAGTACTTGAAGTTCTGGTTAGAACAACAAGACAAGTGAAGGTGAAGGGATACAAATTGAAAAAAACGAAATGAAATTATCATTATTTGCAGATTATATTCTAGTATATATAAGCATCCCCAAACATTCTTTCAGTGAAATCCTATACCTGATTTAAAAAAAGAAAAACACCTTTACCAAAGTGGCTGGAAGTAAAATGAACAATCGAGTACCATATACAAATGATAATGACTTGAGAAGAAATCAGTGAAGCAACACCCTTTACAATAGCCACACGTAGTACAAGATATCTTGGTATGACTATAATCAAGAAAGTGAAAGACCTGTATGACAAGATCAAGTTTATGAAGAAAGCAAATGGAGAAGATATCAGAAGATGGAAAGATTTCCTATAGTTATGGGTTAGTAGGATTAACATAATAAAACTGATCATCTTACCAAAAGCAATCTACAGATTCAACACAATCCCCATTAAAATTACACCAAATTCTGTATAGAACTTGAAAAGACAAATACTTAGTTTCATTTGGAAAAACAAAAACAAAAATCCCAGGATTTAGCTAACAATCCTATACAACAAAAGAACTTGAGGTATCACCATTCCTGATTTCAAGCTTTACTACAAAGAAACAGAAATCAAAACCATATAGTATTGAATAAATACAGACAGATTGATCAATAGAATAAAATCTAAGACTTAGAAGTAAATCCACACACCTATGGACACACGATTTTAACAACGACACCCAAATCATAAAATGAAATACAAGAAAACACATTCAACAAGTGGTGGTGGTATAATGGATCTCAGTATGTAGAAGAACGTAAATGAATCCATATTTACACAAAACTACCCTGCACAAAACTTAGTTCAAATAGAACAAAGGCATTAACATAAATCCAGATACACTGAAGCTGATAGAATTGAAAGTTGGGAATAAGTTTTCATCTCATTGGCATAGAAAATAAGTTACTGAACATAGCATCAATTGTGGAGGAACTAAGTTTAAAAATTAACAAATGGGACTCCATGAAACTGAAAAGATTCTGTAAGGCAAAGGGAACTGTCAAAAGGACAAAACAGTAGCATACAGAATGGGAAAAGATCTTCACCAACCCCACCTCTGACAGAGGGATGAAAGGTGAAATATATAAAGAAATCAAGAAACTAGACAATAAAAACCCAAATAAGCCAATTAAAAAATAGTGTACAGTTCTAAGCAGAGATTTCTCAATGAAAGAATCTCAAATGACAGAATTACTTAAATAAATGTTTAACATCCTTAGCCATGAGTGAAACACAAATAAAACCTATGCTGAGATTCCATCTTAAACCTGTCCCTATCAGAATGGTTTAGATCAGATACATAAGTGACAGTTCATGCTGGCAAAGACAAGTAGCAAGTGGAACACTCCTCCATCACTGGTGGGAGGGCAAATGTATACACCCACTTTGGAAATCACTATTTCATTTTCTCAAAGAATTGGAAGTTAATCTACTTTAAGAACCAGGTATATCACTCCTGCACTTATACCCACCCAAAGGACACTATACTATTCCAAAATGACACTTGTTCAACTCTGCTTATAGCGGCTTTATTCCAATAGTCAGAAGCTAGAAAATCCCCCAGATTTCTCTCAAACAAACAGTGAGTTAAGAAAATGCAAAACATTTGCACAATATAAACCTACTCAGACATCATGGTATTTGCAAACAAATGGATAGAACTATAGTGTGGTAACCCAGAGCAAGAAAGACATCATGGTGTGTACTCATTTATGAGTGTATATTAGCTATGAAATAAAGGCTAACTCTGCTCAATCCACAGACAAAAAGAGGCTAGGTAAGAAGGACCACTCAGTAGGGCAACTATCTCACTGTGAAGGGGAAATAGAATAGACATCTCTGTTAGACAGATGAAGGAATCTGGATGGGATCAGTATAGCAACAGAAGTCAGGTGGGAGAGGATTGAAAGAAAGAGTACTTGCAGAGACAACTAGAATATGAGACATCTCTGGGATGAGCTAGAAACCTAGAGCAATGATAACTCCCAGGAATCTATGAAGCTATGAGAGAAAGTAAATCTAATACTTCTAGCAAGGGGAGATACAATACTTCAATATTCACTGTCATTCAACCAGCAAAGACTTCCTGTAGAGGCATTATGCTGCCAAACCAGCCATAAAATTTTGACCTACAATTTGACCTGCCTACATGTTGTTCTGGGGACAACGTGGTACAGATATTGTGAGAATGTCCAACCCAAAACTAGCCAAGTTTGAGGTTGATACCATGAGAGAGAGATCAGAACTGATGGCCCAGACCCAGAGGCAGGATAACCCAGGGACCGAGAATAAAACCAAACACACACTGGCCAAAAATTCCTTGAAATGATTCCTAATGATATTCTTGTATACTCAAAGATTTGTGCTAGCCCAGCTGTCATCAGAGAGGCTTCACCTAGCAACTCAGGGAAACAGTTGCAGAGACTAATATTCAAAAATTAGGCAGAACTTGGGGGACCCTGTCAAAGATGGGGATGAAGGATTATAGAAGGCAGAGGGGTCAAAAACAGCTGTAGAAAACTCATAGAATTAACTATGTTGGGCTCACAGGGTCTCACAGAAGCTGAAATGACAAGTAGGAAGCCTAAACAGGACTGCTCTAGGTCCTATACATATATGATTGTGTAACTTGATCTTCTTGTGGGACACCTAAAAATGCAAGCAAGGGCTTTCTCTGACTCTGTAGCATCCTTTTGGGACCCCATTACTCCTTCTAAATTGCCTTGTCCAGCCTTAATATAAGAGAAATTGATTAGTTTTACTGTAACTTGTTATAGTATTGGAGATAAGCCTTTTTCTGAAGTAAATAAAGAAGGGAAAGATGGGATGTGGGAGTGAAGAGAAAACGTGGGGGATGGCATGGGAGAAGATGAAGGAGGAGAAACGGAGGTTGGGATGCAAAAACAGAACATAAGTAAACAATACCACCAAAATAGAAACTCTGATTATAGTTAGTATAGCAAGAAAATTATAAACATAAGTTCATAGCTTCTAGTTTAGTTACCATTTTAATTTTCCTTGTAATGATACACAAGATTTTCTTAGGATGTATTATAATTACTAGGTACATATACTGAAAGGAGATTATAACAAATGTTGGACATAATAATATGTTTAAATAATTTAAAGGATAATACATATTTCATATTCATTTCATAGAAATGAAATAATTACTGGTAATATACTATATTTGGACAATATAATTTTCTAAATTATTTTATTGCTATTTAAGCTCATTGAATCATGGATTCTATTTCAATTGTTAGTTAAAGAATCATTTTGAGGGGCTGGAGAGATGGCCTACTCTTTCAAAGGTTCTGAGTTCAATTCCCAGCAACAACATGGTGGCTCACAAATATCTCTAATGAGGTCTGGACTTCAGACATACACACAGACAGAATATTGTATACATAATAAATAAAGAAATAAATTTGAAAATAGAAACATTTTGAGGATCACAAAAAAATTACAAGAATTATTTTAAAATTTAAATTACAAGTTTATATATTTTACAATTGAATCATTATTTAATATTAAAACTAAATATTAATTTAATTGATAAAATAAATATATTTACTAATATTTATTCATTTCCAAGCATATCATGAAAATATATACGTATCACATACAGACACAGACTTATATGCAGAAACAAACATATGTGTATATGTATATATATATATATATATATATATATATATATATATGTGTGTGTGTGTGTGTGTGTGTGTGTGTGTGTGTGTGTGTGTGTTTTAGAAAGATATGCACACAGGCAGAACTAATTGTACTTATTTGACTGGACAAGATACCATGAAGATAGAATGGAAATGTCATGGGAAAGATAAAGACAAATTTGGAAGGGAAGTAATTGGCTTAATTTGATATAAACACATTATATACATGTATGAATTTCTCAATTAAATTTTTTATTAACTAACAAGAAAATTATTTCATGTTATTAAGCCTGGAACCTAAAAATAATATATATTACATGGAAAAACTAATGCTGCATATTTTATTAAGATAAATGTCATTACAAATAAAGATTATTTTACATTTTTCATATAGGTCTGACTAAGATACAGGTACCTGTAAGAGAAGACAACATCAAGTTACAGGAAATAGAAAGGAAATGAAGGTGAAAGGAAAGATAGATAAATTATCAATGTAAAAACTAGTAGACTCATGAAAATACCTCTGAGAAGAGAACAGCCAAAACTAAATTTCAGTCTTGTGAGAGCTAAAAGATAAACTAAATTAAAGTAGATTTCTGAGTATTTAATTTTCATTGTCAAACCACTATTTATAATATACTTTTATTTTATTCATATTTATGTAAATCTCACTATTGAGTTATGCCACAGATTATCTATATTTTATTTTTTCTATTTAAATAATTCATATAAGAGTTATATTCAGAGTAAAATGAAAAGAACATTATTAAACATTAGCCTCCAATACAAAATATGAGTAATAAAAAATGCTATGAAGTGTTCTGCTTTTGAGGAAAGGCATAATGTGTCTAGAGTCTTATAAATCCTCTCAAACTAAGATAAATCTATTTTATAAGCTGCCAGTAAAATATGGACAATTTGTATTTTTATCAAAAGTTAAGCACAGGCCTGGAGGTAATTGTGCATTTTTTTTGTATTTATATATTTATGAGTACATATGTGTAGATGTAGATGTTTATTTGAGACACACAGTTTACTAGGGGCAAAATACACAACAGATTACTGTACCGGACAGAGCTCCTCTGAAGAAG
>JAQHUG010000158.1:4305629-4317524 GCA_028555095.1 Dicrostonyx torquatus
ATGAAGGGGTGTGGTCTTCACCATTTTGGCTTGTGACCACGCCCTGCTGCCACCCCTCAATTAATTAATGGGGCTGGACCACCAGGTCCCGAGAGTGGTATAAAATGGCAGGCCACGTGGGAAAGGCTCTCTCTGTGCGGATCACCGACCTGCCTACTTCCTCGGAGGAGCTCTATTCTGTATTGTAATCTGTGTGTATTTTGGTCTTTAATAAAACTGTGTGTCTTGCCACAGTTTTCAAGACCATTTGCATTATTCTAGGTCATTTTGTTTCTCTTATAAATTCTGGAATAAGCTTCTCAGATGTAGTAAGCCAGTGAAAATTTTTGACAAGCTTTGCAATAAATAAATTACACAGATATTTCCTTCTAGCCAGAGGAAATGTTGTTGTTTGCTACAAAATTCACAGGTTTACATTAATTATAAACTGGTTGGCCTATTAGCTCAGGCTTATTATTAGCTACCTCTTAGAACTTAAATTGACCCTTAATTCTTCATGTGACTTGATACATTACTCAGTGATGCATTCTCATCTGGCTTGTGACTGCAGACTGAGAGTCTTTCCCCTTCCCAGAAATTCCTGCCTGGCTACTGGTCAATAAACATTTTATTAAATCTATATGAGTGATAAATCTTTGCAGGGTACAAGAGCATTAACCCACAGCATTTTCTTTTTTTCTTTTCAAAACAAGAGCTCTGAATGTAATCTCCTTTGTTTATCTTTTTTCATGACTTTTTTCATAACAACTTGTAACCAACACTCTAAACAAATACAAATATCCATAATCCATATTTTGGGACTGTGAGTGTAGTTTTCTAGGCTACTTCTGCTGATTGGTGGCACTGATAATGTTATGGGAATCCAAAGAAAATTTAGGGCTATGATTATGTCCTGACTGGAGTATTTTTTGAGGCTGGATCATCAGACAGCAGTCTTGAGGGTGTTCTTGATGTAGAACTCAGAGAAAACTGCAGCAGAGGCACTCTGAAACATTGGATCATCTGGGCTATTCATTCCCTTTGGAGATTTTTCAGGGGACCTTCTCATTCAAACTTTATTTTTCCTAACCCATAATGAATCCACAGCTGATCATACCTTATTTATCTTAACAAGAATGAATCCACAGACTCTGATTTTCTGTGGAAACAAAAGCAACTCCTCTTATCTCAAATAATGTATCTTTTGACTTAAATTTTGAAGTCAAGGCATTTTCAAAATACATTGGATGGATTAATCCTTAAGCATTTATAATCAAATATCTTTTAGCAGCTGTTGCTCCTTCCTTAGCAGACAAACAGTTCAAAGGTACCATAATAACATATAGTATCTAGACTCTCTTTGTATTTCCTATCGGTGTGTTACTCTTTAAAAAAATCTCTATTTCTTTTATTTTCATTTTTTTTTTGGAGACAGGATTTCTCTGTGTTCTTTGGTTGTCCTGGATGTAACTCTATAGACCAGGTGGGCCTGAAATTCACAGAGAGTCACATGCCTCTGCCTCCCAAGTGCTGGAATTAAAGCTGTGTGACACCACACCTGACTACATTTCTATTTTTAAAAGGCATTCTTTATCATTTTTTCCTCTCCAGGGCTACATATTTTTAAACACATTATAAACCATTCAAAAGGATTTTTTTATGTCTGAATCTGTCTTTATTGTATGTACATCTTTATTGTTTTCTGATCACATGAGTCTTTAATTTACTAATTGATATGACTAGGATTATAGCCATGTTTATGACAACTGGTTCTACCCCATTCTTTGGCTTCATGAGAGTCTAGATTCATGGCAGAGTTTTTGGCAAGAGCCACATTTTATTTTTATCATAATTCTGTGGAGTTGTTAGGTCCATGCCACCATGAGGAAGCCTGAGGCCAACTTTTCATAAACACAATTTAGGTGTTTGGTGACAGAGCCTCTTAAAAGTGCTGCATGATTTTTCCTGCAAATGCTGAGTCAGGAAGCCTCTTTTATAGGAGCTGTGCCTCTGCTTGCTTCTAGAAAACACAGCCCACCTGAGAAATTGTGTCTCCCAAGAAGTCATGCTTAACTCTGTTCCTGTGTGTCTAGAATCACTTCCCAAGCTATCTCGGGTTTTATGTGGATGTAGTTGCCCCACATTGGCACTATTTTCAGATGGAAGTTTCTCTCCTCCCTGGTCTCACAGGAATTCAGTCCCAACAAAACACACAGGGGCTTACATTAATTATGAACTTGTTGGCCTATTACCTCAGGCTTATTATTAACTATCTTTTACAACTTAAATTAACCCATAATTCTTATCTATAATATAGCCACATGGCTTGGTACGTTGGTCATTCTCATCTTCTTTTTTGTCTGGCTAGTGACTACAGACTGAGCCTTTCCTTTTCCAAGAATTTTTCTAGTCTGGTCATCCCACCCAAACGTTCTGCCTGTCTATTGGCCAATCAATGTTTTATTAAATCAATACAAGTAACAAATCTTTATGTATCACAATCTTACAGCAATAAGTAGGTCCATTATGGGAGTGATTCAGTGTAAGCAAGTAAAATTAGCATGTGCTTAACCATTTTTAACTGTACACTTGTATTTAGATATTGACCATGTTGAAAAATTTTAGCAATTACATGGGGTCAAAATGTTTTTATTATTTTGCAGAAAGTACATTTAAATGATGATTCACCCCACTTGATCATGTAGTAACCACTCATCTGGTCTTTGAGCTTTCCTTATGATCCTATTATGTGCTCATCATAAAAGGTGTCAGAACAGGATGGTAATTATCCCAGCTCCAGAACATTTGCCCTTTATTTGCCTAAACTTGATAAGAAACTTTGAAAACCAAGTAAATTGACTGAGTTTGTATGATAATTTCAATCATTTCTGGTTTTGTTCATTTTGAACATTTAAAAGTTCGTATAATCTGTAACATGTGATAGTATTTCTTTTTCTGTGAGAAAAGGCTCTCATTTTATAGTCATGACTGGCCTGGCTAACTTTCTCTGTAAACTAGACTGTCATTGAACCTACAGAGATTTGCCTACCTCTGTCTCTGTGGATTAAAGGTGTACATTGTCAAATGGGGCATTATTACTTTATTTTTGTTTTTGAGTAATATTTAATTGTTGTACACACATTCCATAATTAATTTTAATTAATTTTTATGTTGTTCACTTTACAGTTAAATGATATTTCTACTCATTTCTGGGACATACTACTATATTTTGAAGCACATTTGAAGTCTGTAATGGTCAAATTAGGATAATTAGCATTTACATTTTTTATTATTGTGAATATTCCTATCATTTATGATTAGAGGCTTCAATTTCATTTTGTGTGGTTAATAAGAAATGCAACTTTCTCTATATCTACTTGTCCTAGCCAATAGTGAATTTCATTATTATTCTGTAGTGACACTGAAATCAACCACTTTACCATTCTTTAATAAGGGAGATCTTAAAATATTTGTCTATTAGTGCCTGGCTTATTTTTCTTACACTATCATTTTTGGGTATCATTTATATTTCCTCAAGTAGGTAGATGCTGTATTTGATGGCTGAAAGATATTTTATGTTTAGAACACTTCAGAAATTCATACATTTATGAAATATCAATTGATCCCATGCTATGGGTTTCATAAAATTTATATTTCCCAAGCTAAAATAAATATGAGCACAAATTTATATTTCCATGCAATTATTTCATGATCTTGAAATGGATACTAAGTATTTGGATTGGATATGAATAATTTTTGCTGAATTTTCTCTTTGTGAATATTCCTAACATTTCCATTATGCTGCTGTAATTTATGTCATTTATGAGTCATAATTTCATTTATCTAACATTTAAAAATTAATAAAATCTTTTCTATTTACATTATAGAATAGGTTTAGAATTTCTCAAACTGAGAACGGTAATAATCTCTTCAGTTAAAATGCTAACTAGGTTCAATATTATATACGTAGTATGAATTCTATTTGGATAATGCTAGGCTTATCAACTTTAATTTGCAGAAACTATAGCAGTATTTCTAAATAGAGAATTCCAAAATGTTATTGTGATGTGCATAAAAAAGTTCAATTTATTTGTACATTTTGATGAACTATTATATTATTTTATTTAATTTCTATAACTTGAAGCATCATTTAGCTATTATACAGCTAAAATTTTATTACATTAAGCTGATCTCTTGAATTACTGCCTTTCTGAAATATGCTTTGAATGTTTCTTCTTGAATATGCTTGACTTTATAATCAAGGGCCACTTTGTAATAAAATATTTTGGATGTGTTTTCACTGAAAATATTTAGAACTTTAAAGTCTATTCATCACTCAGCTAAAACTGTAGCATGCTTTCTCATGCTGATCATGAGTGTTATGCCCCCTAAGTGTCTGTGTGGTATTTGGCATTACTTGTGCAACAGTAGCACCTGAAATGATGGGGACACACCGTTAATCCCATAAATAAGGATACAGAGAAAGGTGGTTCTCTATGAGTTTGAGGGCAGCCTGGTGTACATAGCTTGAGTACTGTATTTATGTTCTAGTATGTATTTTTTTAAAAAGTGTTAATTTGTGTCTACATCCAGAGTAAGTTTCTGAAAAGAAAATATTTATGGATATTTTGGCTACTCCTTTTTGATGCTCATAGTCAGAGTCTATAATGTATTTTTGTTGAGTACATGAAATATGTAAAGCTCCATCAAGAACTCAGAAAGAAATATCACATAGAAATAAGTTTTATAAAATGGAATAAACAACATCTTTTCAATTTTTCAGGCCTCTTTTGGGCTATCCTTAATTATTCCCAGCCTTCAGACAGTGTGTAGATTTCATTTGGAGTCTCCTAAGGATCCATTTTTCACTTCTCAGGAAACCTTGCCATTTAAGAAGGAAAATGCCTTTTTTTCAAGTCAAACCTATAAGACAAATTTTCTTTTATTTCTCCTTCATCTCAACTTGCATAAAAGACAGCTTCAATGCTACAAAGCTCTCTACAGCAAAATTATTGTATATCATATTGCTATTAGTGGCTGTCTTTAATATTTTGTCTCTACTGAAATTATATGAGTTTTACTTGGGTTAACTGCAGTTCCCCATCTATAAACTATCAATTTAACCATAAGGGTTTGAACTAGTCATCTTCTGCTTGTCACATATGCTTTTTAGTACAGTACTAGGAATTACACAGTGGTGGATATCTGTTCTGCTCTTGATTTCCCAAATGCATTCCTTTTAAATTTAACTGAAAACTACTAATGATATTAGACTTAAATAAATGAGGAACATAAAATTATTCTATTTATCTTCCCTTTTTCTAATAACACATATTGTTTTAAGAAAGTTAGGGTTATTATTGGTTTGATGAAACACCATGTCTAAAAGAAGTTAGGATAGGAAAGAATTGATTTTGCTCATAGTTTCATATTATATTTCAATATCAAAGGAAGTTGGGGAAAAACTCATACAGTAACCTGGAAGCATGAAATGATGCAGAGGTCACAGAGGATTGTTGCTTACTGGCTTCATTCTCATAGTTTGCTCAACCTGCTTTAAATGAAACCCACAACTTTCATCCCAGGGATGACACCAAACATAAGAGCCTGGGTCCTCCCTCATACATCACTAGTCAAGAAAATATGCCCTATAGACTTCCCTACAGGTCAAAATCAAGGAGACATTCTCTCAATTGAAGTTCCCTCCCCCCTCATGACCCTAGGTTGCATCAAGTTCATATAAAACTGGCCATTATACTTTCCAGGAAGTAACTTCTTTTGAAGGATATTTCTACTGAGTGTCAATTTTTAATTTAAATATCTTACATTCATGGTGGTAGATCATAATTGCCAGGCTTAGATATAGCACTCTAATGTCATGTCTCTCACTTAGGGATTTTAGTGCCCTATACCTAAAATGGCAATTTCATCCAGATAGTAATAATTCCCATGTGATGTTCCTATTTTGCCTTTGTATTTCTATGTCCAATAATAAAATATTTACATATTTACTATTTATTTACTTACTATTTACATTGTTCTATTCAATGAGGACTATTGATTATTGACTAAAATATTTTAGTTAGTAAACTAATAATTGTAATAGATCTATACATCATTTTATTTCTTAGGTCTTACACAAATCCTTAGAAATATACATTTTGGTTTTTAATCAGAATATAATTTAAAATATTTTCACAAAGTTGTTTCACAATTATATTTAGTTTCCATCTACACATAAAACAGGTTAATTGCACTAATATTCATACACACACCTCAAATATTTACTTAATGGCAAAATGTGATGTATGGTGATGTATTCACTGTACATTGATTATACATTTATATTAAAATGTATATTCAAGATAAGTTACATTATAAAATATTATTTATGTATATCTCATTGAACCAAATTCCAGAAACAGGCATAAATAAATGCAGACACTGTATGAAGTGGTAACTATTCATCTCCAGTCTTACCTAAGAATTATTGTTAAGCACTGTTAATGAAATATATGACTGTTGATATATTTTGCTGATATTTAAGTAATTACTCTACAATCATTGGGAATTTATTTTCCCATAGTGCATGTATATTTCCATGTCAATTAGTTAAACAGTAAGTAATAATCTCAGTAATTATAAATTTCAGTAATGATAGATGATAATAATAACTATTAAATGGTTTTGATAAATGATTTGCTTAGTAAGGTTTTAGGTATTTTTCTTTCAGAATTAATTTTGTCATGATAAAATAGGGTGGAATTTTGATAGTAAGAATTTAAAATTTTGATTTATTATAGGAATGAAGTACTATACTTTGAGTAGTTAGAAAGTGTCTTTGATATTTGCTGCATGAAGTTTGGACAGACTCTATTTTGGGGCTTCATTTTCATCAAAAAACTTTACAATGGATTTAGATTTAATTATAGAATTAAAAGCATCTTCAAGAGAAAGAAAAGTATTAGAAAACAGTTTTTAACAATGCTGTTAAGTCTAATAATTTCATATAAATTGGTGTTTTTTGTTGACTTAACTCTAGCTGGAGTAATTATGAAAGAGGAAATCTCAACTAAAAAGGTCTTCAGAAATTTGGTCTATGGGTATATAAATGAAGGTTTTCTTGAAGTAATTATTGATGTGGGAAAGTATAGCTTACTATGATTAGTTTTGTTCCCAGATATTAATCAGTGTCTCTGCTTCAGTTCTAACCTTACAGCTGGTTTACCTTCAGGATGGACTGTAGACCTTAAGATAAATTCACCTCCTTCTTCTCTAAATTATCTCTGAGTATACTTGTATCCAAGCAATTTGTTTATTTGTAAAATATTGCAAATAATAAGGAAAACTAAAGGCAGCAATGACAATCTATGAACTCGGCACAAATATATGAAGGTAAGCAGAACAAAGGTATACATTTCAAAGTGATTAATCATTGACTGTACTTATTAGTGAATACAAGATTCATTTTATGTCATCTAGACCTGTAAAGTCTTATGATATTTAGAAGAGAAATGTTCAAAATAGCCTGGGTTTACTAACTAAATGTATAACAGTGATTTTTTTACTTTTGTAAAATACAATTTCTGGAAAGTGAATTTATTTTTCCATCAATGAATGTGAAAATTTTCTTCATGTCTGGTCATAAAATCACTGCAGGATGTGTTGGGCTTCAATTATTGAAATCTGATGTTTGTTCAACTGGAACATATTCAGAAGTCCAACATTTATAGGATTCCTCCTTCTGAGTAAAATATTTTAAAAGAGTATAAAGATAAAACAAGAATGGATTTGGCTTAATCTAGTGTAAAATGTTAGACAAATTTTCATAAGCATTAAGTATGACGAAGGACAATGTTGATCAAAAGAACTGAAGGGATTTGTTCTCTCGTGCACTCTTTGTCTTCAGAGAAATAATAACAAAACTGTGTTTGTGTTTCCCCCACAATAAGTAATATTTATGGCATACTGAAATTTCCTCATTCTGATCTTTGTATTCACCAGACACAGTAAATGAGGAAGATAAAGTAGAAAAGTGATAACCAACAATATTCTGGATAACATACTTTTTCACAAATGAAGTTTGAAAAGAAAAGGTATAATTTATAAAGACCCTAGTAATCCGTTTATTCTCCATGACTTTGGAGCATTAGGCAGTAGAAAGAATCCAACATGAAATCTTAAACCTCCACACTTTATAAGGAACTAGTTGTAATTTTGACATAACACTGTTATACATTCATTTATATTTCAACTTATATCTGAAATAGGCTTCAGTTTGTTAAATGATAATGACGTTAGACTTTCAACATTCTGTGAAAATGTAATCAACTCTACCTTCTTGATAATTATTTTGATCATGATGTTTATCACAGTAAAAGCTTAGAGAAGAAACTTATTTACTTTTTGTTGTTTTTCTCCTTTACCACAAAAAACAAAGAAAAATTTCAAAAACAACTTTTTAGTGCTCTTAAACAAGTAAAGGACATTAGACAGGTTTTAGAGACACAGCTGTTCTGTTTAGCTCAAAATGGCCCTGAATTCAGCCACCTTATTTATGTCATAAAGGTGTTCAATACCACACCTGGCTCAATATAACAAGAATATGTGAAATTCAGAAAACTTGGGGAGTCAAGTGTGCTTGATGTGATCAATGCATGCTATATGTGTGCTGACAAGCCATACAGATCCCTGTTAACAGGTATAATATATATGTTGAGGAAAAATAAAATGCAATGTTTAAAAAAGCAAAATTATGAGCAAAACTGAGTTTTATTCTTTTATATCTATACCTGAAGCTATTCTTCACTGTAGAGTATGTGTATGTGATTTTGCATCAAAAACTCACATTCTTTTTATGATTCCATTTATATTTTATGTATTCTCATCTTATATATTTTTTAAAAAGACAAATAAAAGTAGCCTGCAATCACCATGATTGAAGATCTTTATAGTAATTTGATGTTAGGGTTCCATATTTTTACAAATGAAATGATGTCCACAGCATTCTATACTTAAGAAAATTGCATTCACACACACACACACACACACACACACACACACACACACAGTTGAAATGTTTTAAGTACTGAAGGGTTTTATGGGTTTAGTAAAAACAGTTTTGTGCATTGCATTCTCTGAATATAAGGAATATTTTTCAATGTAAAACTGCTTGTCATCTTTTCTTAGAACATATTAGTTGTTTAAAATGAGAGTCTCTATAATATTTTCAAAACTCTTCTGCCTCATTCATCTCAGTGTTAGGATACACTGTGTACACCATGACAAGACATCTGAAAAACATTAATAATTACATTAATAAACAGATAAATGTGCAAAATAAGGCATTTAAATTAAGCAAATCAATTGGCCTAAAACATGTTACACATAAAAATCTCCTAGCTTAATGTTCTAGGTTTTCTTTGTTACAGAAAATAATGAGCTATAAAATATTAACATAAAACTGATTAATTTATTGTAACAGTTGTTTTCAAGAATAGATATAAATATTAATGAATAGAATCTAGATGAAATAAATGTCATAAACAAAAATAGAATTTCCAAAGATGTTATAAAGTGAAAATATATTCAGAAAATTAATGAATATGGAATAAAATGGATAGTTTTCAGAAATACTAATATTAGTCATTATTAAAACAGCATTATCTCATTGTAGCACAAATAAAATGAAATAAAAATTGCATTCATGATGCAATTTCTTTTTGTACAATAGGTAAATATTGACCACACCCTGCGCAAGAGGGTTTACTTGGGCAGAAAGTTTACTTGGTTTTTATTGTAATGCACATAGTGACTGTTTCCCCCACTCCCCATTGGACAGAGTCCCACCTAATAGTGTTTCAAGTTTGACTAGTTTTTAAATTATCTGCACAAAGGAAATAAAAGAAATGGGGAAAGGGTTTGCAGCTCCAGTAAATCAAATTCTGAAAATAAGTGGTGAACCAGGGAAGAAAAAATAATATTTTCACAAGTTGGAGAGACTTGAAAATTTACAAACATTTTATAAAGTAGGGTATATTTCAAAAGTCTTTAAATGTGGGCTAGATTTATGAAATATTACCCATTGAGAGGGTAAATACAATTGATAGAAAAATAATTTCTTTTAACTATGAGAAGTAGGAAAGTTTAAGAAAATAATCATTATACAAATGTGCTGGCACTTGCCTTTAATTCCAGCAGTTGGGAGGCAGAGGCAGGCAGAACTCTGCAAGTTTGAGGCCAGTGTCTAAAAGAGGGAGTTCCAGTACAGCCTCCAAAGCTATGGATGAACCATGTCTCAAAAAGGAAGAAAGAAAGAAAGTCATTATACAAAAACAAACAAACAGATATCAATGGATAGTCAGTTCTAAAACTGACATGAATAGATGTTGGAATATTTAAAATTTTCACAGAAAGACAAAAGAAAAAAACCCACCATAATTAAGAAGACAAAAAATTCATTTTTGGGATCTACAGATCTGGAGGGTTAGAGTCCATGACCATCATGGCAGGTAGCATGGCAGCAGGCAGTCAACACTAGAGGAATATATGAGAGCTCACAGGAGCGGGAGGGAGGAGAGAGAGAGAGAGAGAGAGAGAGAGAGAGAGAGAGAAACAGAGACAGAGAGACAGAGAGAGAGACAGAGAGAGACAGAGAGACAGAGACAGAGAGAGAGAATAGGATAGACATAAGAATTGAATCCATTATAGTATAGATCTAATAAATGCAAATGTTATTGAAGGAGCAAGGATTCTTTTTATTTTTTTTTATTTTTGCCTTACCTACTCAGTTAGTTTAAGCTGTTTTTTATTGTTTTAAGAAAAATTTACGTTTACTCCTCTTGTCCCAGGCCCCCCTGCTCCACAAATACCCCACCTCCCTCCTCCTGCTTCCTTAAGAGGGGGCAGGATACCCTGCCCTGTGGAAAGCCCAAGGCCATTCCCACTCCATCCCAGTCTAAGGTGTGCATCCATATATAATAGGTTCCCAAAAAGCCAATACAGGCAGAAGAGATAGGGCCCCGTGCCATTATCATTGGCTTTTCAGTCAATCCCCATTTGAAGCCACATTCAGAGAGTCCGGTTTGGTCATATGCTCATTCAGTCCTGGCCCAGCTGGATTTGATGAGTTCCCAATAGATCAGGCACATTGTTTCAGTTGGTGGGCCAGTCCCTCATGGTCCTGACTTCCTTGCTCATCTTCTCCCTCCTTCTGTTCTTTGATTGGACCTTGGGAGCTCAATCCCTTGCTCTGATGTGACTGTCGGTCTCTGGCTCTATCTCCATCCATCGTGCGAAATTTCTATGGCAATGATAAAGATATTCATCAATTTAACTATGGGACAGGGCCAGTACAGGCACCCTCTCGTCTTCTGCCCAAATATCTAGCTGGGGACATCCGTGTGGACACCTGGGATCCCGTCTAGAGACAAGTCTCTTGCCAAACTCCCTTAATGTAGATATCTTATTCCCTTCTCCAAAATCCACCCTTCTTCAATCTCCACCCTCCCCCAACCCCAAGCTCTCCCCAGTTCTTCCATTCTCCCTTCTACTCCCCTCCTTTTGCCTACCCCCACCCTCAACCCCCACCTCTACCACCATCCCCACACCCGTGCTTCCAACTTTTGCATGGAGATCTTGTTTGCTTCCAATTTCCAGGAGGAACTATATATGTATTTCTTTGGTTTCACCATGCTATTTGGCTTCTCTAGTCTTATGAGCTATAAACTTAATGCCCTTTGTTAATGGCAAGGGTCCACTAATGAGTGAGTACATACCATACTCATCTTTTTGAGTGTGGGATATCTCACTAAAGATAGAGTTTTCTATTTCCATCCATTTGCATGCAAAATTCAAGATGTCATTGATTTTTACCGCTGAGTAGTATTCTAATGTGTATACATTCCACACTTTCTT
>JAQHUG010000158.1:4358790-4371648 GCA_028555095.1 Dicrostonyx torquatus
TCAAAGGGGAGCCTTGCCCAGGGACACTCTGGTGTGTAGGACACAGAAAAGCTGGGGGAGGGGGGAAGGGGGCCTCCCAATCAAGCAGAGCTCCTGGGGGCTAGAGTTTGGTCTTACCCTCAGTTGAGCCGGTAGATCTGAAGCTGTTGCACTCACCAAGCACCCGCCGCCATGAAAAGGGCGGGCTTCTCTAAGAAAAACTCTTAAAGTGGGATTCATTGTACATTGCATGGTCTCATCATGTGCATGGTAATATCATTGGTGCCAAGGCTTGACAGGTTCTCCTACACATCCCAACAGGCTGGGAAACTGAGCTGAGTTCACCTACAACCACCCATATTCCCTGTGCCAGGCTGCTGATCATTTCTTACAACAGTGATTCAATAAATGAGTTTGCCCCCTTCTGGTGGACATAAATGCTTCTCTGATGGCATGGGAGAGATTGTTGAGTGTCCAGCAACCTTTTGTTGTCCTTGGAAATGGGGGTACCCCAAGCCACTGTCTTCAAGCTTATGGCTTGCCTCTTTCACAGACAATCACCTCCATCAATTCCCCATGGTTGAGGACTGAAGTCTTATTTTTCACCTCATAGTTTGCTTCTCATTTCTCATCTCTCAGACTTTTGTCCCCCTATGATTTAAGCCCTGGTCCCTGTTCTGTGTTTGACAGGATGTGAGCAGCCTGTGCCATTTAACTCAATCCTAACTTAATCTCTGGTATACCTAAAATTTAAAACCAATTGTTTATTTTTTTTCCTCTGACTTAGCTGTGAGGAATAAACCTTCAAACACTATAAGTCTGACATCTCCTCTGGGTTGTCTTTTAGAAACCCTCAGACCCCTAATCTTAATGCCTTACTTAAAGACTCCTAAACTTATCTGCCTTTGCACTAAGAAATGACCCAAATACTCCTTAGATAACAATCTTAATGGCTCATTAGATCTCAAATCCCAACCTTTTACAGGAACTTTCTAATTTCTGTCAGTAAACTGAGAGATGGAAAGAGCTCTCATACATTCAAGCCTTTTTCTATTGTAATTCTAAATTCTCCCACCTTGCCTCCTGATGTCTTAACTACAGGAAACACCCACTAGTACCCTGCTAATGAAATTCCACCTTTCCTGCCCCAGCAGGCAACTGTTCCTTTGGATTCTCCAACTCCTCCTTTCTCTCCAGCTGTTCCTTCAGTTCCTCTGGTTATTACTCCTCTCTGGTATCGGACCATTCCAACTACTATACTCTATTACCCACTTTCACTCCTCCTGTTGCAAGTATTCATGTGACAAAACTACCCTACACTGACCAAACAAATCCAGTCAGTCACAGTTCTCACTTTGTGAGAGGTAGCCAGACTCTTGATGGTTTGGTTAAGGCACATGTCCCTTTCTCATTAGTAGAACCCTTTCAGAAAAAAAAATTAAACTGGGTTCTTAAACATCTATCTAACCCTAACTTTTTCATAAGACAATTCCAATATATCACCCATTCTTATATGACTATATATAATTTTCATTATATATATAAATCTAACTAAAAACCTACTTCCTGAGAAGTGCCAGTGAGTTTGCGAGTAGGCCAGAGTACATGAAGATAAAATTCACCAGACTACTACAGCCCAGGGAACTATGGTAGACTTCAGGACATCATTCAGAATAGATAAGAAAATCTGTCTCAATTCCTAGAATGCTTTGTTGCAAAAAGGGGGCGTCTATGTTCCCAGCACCCGAGAGGCCCATGGCCCTTTGTTTCCAGCACCTGGCTCCCGGCTGCGGCCGCCAGTTCATGCCCGAAATAACCACAAGGAAACTGTATTCATTTAAATTCTGCCTGGCCATTAGTTCTAGCCTCTATTGTCTAATTCTCACATCTTATTTCAACCCATTTTAATAGTCTGTAAGTCACCATGTTGTAGTGGGCTTATCAGGAAGTTACAGCATGTCTGACCCTGGCGGCTTCATGGCAGCTCTCTCCCTGACCCAGTCTTCTTCCCAGCCTACTGTTCTCTTTTCCCTGCCTATCTAAGTCCGACCATATCAAGTGGCCAAGGCAGCTTCTTTATTAACCAATAAAAGCAGCAGAAATAAAGAAGGACCCTCCTACATCAATGCCTCACCAATACCCCATTACAATATTCTAATTTAGATTCTGTTAGATTCTGAAAGTCCAGAGGGCAGATAGCTTCTTATGACACATTTATTTTCCCAGAGTTTCCTTTATATTAAGACCAAACTTAAGCATTTAGAGAGAGGGCCTCTGAATCTACAAGCAGAAGTTCTAGTGCTAGGTTTTAAGGTGTATCATGAAAGAGATGAAATATCACATTAGACAGAAATATCAAATGTTGACCAAGACCATCCAACCAGCCCTGGGTCACTGCTTTATCTGCCTTGCCCCTGGGGCTCAAGGGCCACAAGGTCGATGTTTCAAATGTGGTCAAGATGGTCACTGGGTCCAGGTTGGTCCTAATCCTTACCTAGGGACCCCTGGGCCATGTCCAATTTGTCACAGAGAGGGACTTTGGTTGATTTATATTCTCCATGCACCTTCTGGCATGAAGACATCAAATGCTGACCACTCCCTAACTAAGCTTCTAGGCTTAACCATGGACTACTGAGATTTCTTTTGCTCCCTTGATCCGACCATTGTCATCTCTAACATGGAGCCATGGGGAGACATCCTGGTATCAGGACAATCCATCTCTTTCTTTCTGGACACCAGAGTGACATCCTTTGTCCTGAGTTAATTTGGGGGTCCTACCTCTCCTTCTTATTTTCTTATTGTCAGGATAGAGGGACAGCCTTACCTACTTCATCAGACCTCACCACTCAATTGCATTTTCAGGGCTATTTCTAACACCCATTAACTTTTAGTTGTACCTACCTGCCCTATACCCCTAATGGGAAGAAACTTCTTGGCCAAAGTGGTAGCTTCTATTTCAATTTCTCCTCCCATTTGCCTGACCACAGGCTCTCCAGAAGCTACTATCTTCCTAGCCACCCACTATACTGATTCTAAGATGTTATTTCCTTTGTTAGCCACTCAGTTGTGCCCCCAAGTCTGGGACACATGAAAATTTTTTCCACATTAACATCCAGTTGCAAGATCCTACCAAGCACATTACCCAAGTTTAGTTCCCAATCTCACTTCAGAGCCATAGGGAACTTAAAACTATCATCTCTGATCTTCTAAGACAAAAGTTTCTTTGTCCCAACTCTTCTTCATTCAGCTCCCCTATACTTGCACTTAAGATATCTGATGGAACCTACAGCTGGGTTAAAGACATCTGGCTCATTAATTCTTCAGTGGTCCCCCTCTATTCTGTGGTGCCTAGCCTTTATACACTTTTTCCACTATCTCTTCAAGAAATTCCCATTTCTCAGTTCTTTATCTCAAGGATGCTTTCTTCTCTATCCCTCTCAACACACAATCTCAAAATATATTTACTTTTACCTTCACTGATCCGGACACTCATCACTGCACAGAGCTTATTTAGACTATCTTACCCCATGGATTTATGGACATTCCACATCTTTTTGACCAGGCCCTAGCTTTTGATTTACTCTATTTTTCTCTCCAAATCTACACTCATGCAGTAGATAGATGACATTCTACTTTGAAGCCTGTCATTACACATTAGCCAAACAAACACCTTTGTCCTCCTAAATTCCTTGTTCAGCTGAGGATATAAGGTCTTACCTTCTAAGGTAACTCCTTATCTCTCATCTGAACCCTCAGCTCTCCCTGATCACCAACTTACCCAGTTTCTTTATCACCTCCATTTCCTCCTATGGAACTTTATTGACTACTCCCTACTTTGACCCCTATCCATCTTCAATCAACACTGCAGTCCAGGTCCTTCTCTCTCCTCCAGACTGATGCTTCTCACTCCTTTCCCCAAAACGGTAGGGTCCCTTTAAGTTAATTATTTTAATCCAACAGCTGCTAAACTTGAGGGCCTTCCTCATTATATTTACCTATTGTTTGATTTAATCTTAATAGGAGCCACTCCACTGGCAAAAAGAACTCCAATCAAACGAGATTAGACCAAATTAACATGCTTATGTTTAATAAATGCAGCACTCTTGGGTAGACTGAGATAGCAAAATTAATATGCTTATGTTTAATAAATGCAGCACTCTTGGGTAGACTGAAACCGAAACCATGTGTTCCTTTTACTGGCAGGAGCCTAAATAGCCTATGGGAGTTGTCCTGACCCTCACAGGTGAGAGGCCAGCACTTGGCAGACTGAGAGTTGGAGTCCAGACTGCGACAAGTCCCAGGCCAGGGGTTTCCAAACATCTCAGACTTCTTGGATATATGGGTGTTAGAGTGCTGGGGTGATGTCCCCAATTTAATATTACATTCCAGACTCTTTGGATATTAGGTTGTGACAAGGAGCTGAGATGATATATATGACCAACATTTTAGGCTCTCTTTGGATAAAGGGACATTGGTTCAAGTCTGGCTTCTTCCTGTGGTCATGGGACAATGTGGGAGGAAGGGAGGGCTGAGAGTTGGTGTGCTCACACTCAGCAAGAGAAGTGGCTAAAGTGGCATCTGGTTTTCTGTCATTCTGTAGTACTTAGGCAGTTGCTTTTTGAGGAAGATGAGAAAGCAGGTGGCTAGGAAAAATATTGTTATTATTGGCCTTATAAAATGGGGCTAGCCATAGGATGGGACACAATAGCGGATAAAACCAGATTTTAGTTGGCAGGTGTCCAGAAGAGTTGATACCAATGGTGAAGTCCCAGGAGCTGTTGCAGGTGTTTGAAATTATCTGGAGAGTGCTTTGTGAGTTGGTCTTGGCACAGGCAGCAGAATTGACCTGTAAAATATGCCTGAAAACTGACTGGAGTTAGTGTAGCAAAACTTTAAGAGAACTGGAACAGATTCAGCAAAAGGCTGTTGCTTTAGGTTAAAAAGGTATGAACATTTTGGAAGACAATTAAAGGAAATTGGAAACTCTGGAACTCTGAAGACACACATGAATTCTGGTAATCCTTGACTATAAATGAAGGATGTTAAAGAGGCATACTTGTCTGTATTTTAGCAGGAAACTTCCTTAAATGTCATGGATGAAGTAACATGTTAATAGTTCCTTAAGTTGTCAAATGTCATTAGACAGATCTGGGATAAATGAGCAAAATGAGACAGATTTTTTAGCTAATACTAAATACTCTCCTTAGTCCTTGGAGAACACCAGTCTTAGAAGTAATGGTTGCTGTTAGCTGATGAATACAAGAGGCCCAAAGATTTTTTTCCTGTGGAGGGAAAGATCTGTCTACCTGTCTTAGCAGGATGAGAAGACCAATTCCTGGAAAGGCATTCAGGAAGCTGAAGAGGTGCAAGGCTGCTTTCTGCTATGTGGGTTGCTTTGCCAAACCCAGAAGCAAGGCCTGGAGGCAGAAGGTGTTTTGTCTTTTTGGAGGAGCTAAAGGGTGCTGTGGAACCTGCATATCTGTGTTAGAAGCTCTTGTTAAAATGCCATGCCATCAGATCTATAAAGGCACTTGAGAACTAGGTTATTTAAATTGGGAATATAAGCTAAATTTAGCCATGTTTTTATCCACTTATTTGCAGTTTACCAATGTTAGTAGGTGAAAACTTAAAATTTCTTGAAAGCTCCAGGGAGGTGAAATGTACCCACCTGAACAGATAAGATTCACTCAAGATAATTACATTCAACTTTTCCCAGGTCTCAGAATTCTCTTTATCTTGGGCTTCCTCAGGATTCCCCCCTCTTACCTTGGACACCTCTTGCCTCAATTATCAGAATTAAAGGAATTTTTCTGCCTAGTCAACATCTTGTCATGTCCAAACTGTCAGTCAGACAATTACACAAAGATCAAACAATGGGGAAACACGATGCCACCTCATGACAAACCCCCTATAGATGACCAATGCCCACCAGGTCAGCTCGGAGAGACTTGACACCCTATTCCCACCTTCGTGCTACCCTTATCCTCCCACTTTTTATAATAAACAAAATTGTGGCATACTATCATTTCCATCATATCTGAGGACACACAGCCATCAGCATTCAGGCAAAATGCTTAGTCACCCTGATGTTAACATTTTCAATGTCCCAAGGCCACATGTGTGATATAAAAACACAGGCAAATTGACTAGTCAGCCAAGGGCCTTATGCCGTATGTAGTCTATGTGCTGGCATGGTGTGTTCACATAATTTATACACACGCATGGCATGACTATGTAAGCTCCCATATGCATGCACTGAACTACCTTTAAAAGTGAAAATGCCCATCACACACTCACCATGTTT
This sequence comes from Dicrostonyx torquatus, assembly GCA_028555095.1. Taxonomy (NCBI): domain Eukaryota; kingdom Metazoa; phylum Chordata; class Mammalia; order Rodentia; family Cricetidae; genus Dicrostonyx; species Dicrostonyx torquatus. The sequence continues at coordinate 4,365,074 of JAQHUG010000158.1, forward strand.
CTTTTAGCGAGCCCTATGTACTCCTTTTCTTTTCCTACTCTTTATCAATAAAAACTCTTAAAATGGATTTCATTGTGTATCCTGTGGTCTGTTCTCATGCATGTAATATGTGCAACTGTCTCCACCAAACTTCAGACTGCCCTGAGCTCCTGTCTCCATATGTCTCATATTCTTCTTTCCTCTAATCCATATCATTCCTGTTTCTACCTCCCTAGTTCTTCAGATTACAGGCTTGTGATCCCACGTGCTGGGATCACATTTGTCTTTGCTCTGTTTCTCTTTAAGAGAGATTCAATATTGTGTATTTCAAGGAAGCCCTGAATTAGCAGAGATCCTTCTGCCTCTGTCTCCTGAGTCGTAGGATCAAAGGTGTGTGCCAACACTTCCTGGCTTCTAGTGACTTAGCTCTGCACTCTTTTTTTTCAGCCAGCTTTATGTGTTAAAACATAAACAAAATATTACTACAAAGATTCATGTGTGAGAGAATATATGATATTTATCTTTCTGACCCTTGGTTATCTCACTTTAATAAAAATTCCTGCTTTATACATTCACCTTCAAATTTCATAAATTACTTTTATTAATAACTGAATAGTATGCCTTTGTGAATATATAAAACATTTTTCTTTTATTTTCTTATGTTTGTGGACTTACAATCTACTTCTTGTTCTTTGCTATTGTAAATACAGAATCAAAGTATAGATGAACAAGTGTCTTTCTGGTAGGATAGAACCCTTTAGGTATTAACAAAAGTAGAATATCAAGGTTATATGATAGTTCTATGAACTATCTCTTCAGCCCTGACTACAATTATATTAAAAGAATAGCATTACATAATCTGTACATATCCTTGTGTTGGACCCTGAAATCCAACTACCATGAGGACTTGCCACAAGAGACCACTCTTACACTGCAGTTGATGTAAAAGCAAGAGGATTTAATTAATTCTGTTGTGACAGGGTCCTTCAGCATTCGAGAAGCCAAAAAGACCCTGAATAGCTGGTACAGGCTACTTTTAAAGTAAAAAGTCATAGAAACAAGAAGAGGAGGAACTCGGGGGTTGTTCTTTACCTATTAGGATTGACTTATTCAAAGGGCTAATTAAAAATAATTGGTTTGAGCCAGGGCTAGAGGGCTGTTGCCAGATCAGGCAAGGTAAGAGGTAACATCTGAGGGTTACTTTGGCCCCTTCCCCAGGATTGAGTCAAAACATCTGTGGATATCTGTGGGTTATCTTGTCCTAATTCCAGGAGTGGACCTCTATTTGGAGACCATCCACAAGGACACAGGGAGATAGAGAGTCTCCAATATTCTAGTATGTACATTTGTAGTTGTTAGGTTCCCAGGGGAGGAGGGGAAGCACTAAGGCTGAGGGGCCTCAGAAATGGCCTTAAAGTTGTCACAAATGACTTCAGAGTCATCCTTGAGTTTTACACTTGAAGTACTATGTTGTTTAAAACAATAAGTGTGAAGGTGCTCATAGCACAAGGTTTACAGATATCAATAGTCTCCATTTCTCAATTAGTACATACATATGATTCATTCTTAAAAAAATCATCCTAAATATCTGACCCCAAGTATTTCAGTAAGCATAAACTATTTTGCATTTTGTGGAATTTATGTATGTAGAATCATAGAGCAAATGCAGTTTATTATATCTAATCTATTCAGCTTAATGGGTTTTAGTTTAATTATGTTTATTTTAATACTTTTACCTTATATTGCTAAAAGCAATTCATTACACAAGTACAATAGTTTCTTTTTATCAGTGCTCCTTTGAATGGGCAACTAGACATTTTCCACTTTTTAAACACAGGGTCTCTCTAAACAGTATTGAGTATTCTTGAACTCTGTAAATCATGATGACCAGAGAATCAGAGTGATCTGCTTGCCTCTGACTCCCAAGTGTAATTAAAGGCATATGTCACCATGCCCAGTTTATTTTTCAGTTTTTAGAAATTTGTTTATTGTCATTGCATGACCATTCTTGAACTAACATCTTTTCATTGTATTTTTATTTACTTAGATGGGTACATGTCAATATGATCAAATGTAAGTGGCTATTTAAATTTATTTGTAAGAATGTAACTGTTGTAGTAGGACACTTATTTGTTCCTGGCTGGCAATACTCCCAAAATAATCACACAGAAATCTGTATTAATTGCAATACTGCTTGGGCAATAGCTAAGCATATTTCTGACTAACTTTCATATCTAAAACTAACCTATTTCTGCTATTTCATATTTTACAATGAGGCTTGTGGCCTATTGGCAAAGCTCCACCTGACAGCTTGCATCTTTCCCCTCTGAGAGCTACATGGCATCTCTTTGACTCTGCCTATTTTCTGTCTATATATTTCTTCCAGCCTGGCTATATTCTGTTAAACCACTGGCTGAAAGCAGCTTCTTTGTTCATTAATAAATAAAAGTAGCACATATACAGAAGAATTTAATGTCACTCTTAATATTTAATACTATTTCTAATTTTAAGTAATACACACATAAAAGTAGTAGAAAGAAGCTAGTGATTGAAGTAAATGTCTTTGATCCATGACTTTCAAAGGCAGATGCAGGAAAAGAAAGAGTTCAAGGCTAATATAGGCTAAAGAGTAAATTTAAAGACAGTTGGCGATTTTGATTTATATACTACATTTTGTTACTTTTATTTTAATTAATTTATTTTATTTTATAACACGGGGTCTTATAATAAAAGTAATAAAAAGTAGTATACAAATCAAAATAATAATTATTTAACAGAAAAGGTTTTTATTCAGAATAATGACAAGCACTTGTCTTTTCTTATGAGTGAATAATAGACTTTGTTAAAGCTTAAAGAAAGACATATGCTCCATAAAAGTAGCTTATGTTATAGGAAAGAGTGAATTTTATTGTTTTAAAAACTAAGATAAACATTATATGTAATGTTAAAATTGTTTCAAAATATTCAGATAAACTTAGAGAGAAATTAAGTATAGTAGTAACTTCATAAACATATTTTTATGCTTTTTGGATATGCATGACAGTTATTCAAGTTTGTTGAAATTTGCTTTCAACATACAAATGTATGAATTGTGAGGGTTTTCTAGCACATAAAAAGATACTAGTTAGCATACGAATAGGGTACCATAAACTTTTTAATATTTACATAATATTTTTTTAAATCTTGTCAAACATGTATCAGTTCCTTGAGGTAAATCACTAATATTACTTCACTCAGTATCTTTGTTAGTGTGTTAAATGATTTCTCTGTTTTATTCAACCATATGGAGTTTTGTAGAAATAATTATTGAATTTCTCTTGAGCCCGTCCATCTTTATCATTACCTGGTCTCTTTCTGGCATTTCATTTTTAATGTTTGAAATCATAGTTTCCTAAAATCTCTTGGTAGGTGCTTAAATTATATACACATTTCAAGTAATAAGATTTTTTAAGTCTTCAAATTTTGAACTTGTTTTCCCTTGCTTTACAGAAAATGTTAAATTACAGAAGAACATGAAAAAAATTAATCCCACACTAACTCAGAATTAAGTATAATATGATATTTTTATTTAATGGGGACTCACAGTCGTCTGCAATACTGGGGAATAGGAACTAAATCCAGCATCTATGGGAGAGAGGAGATAGAGAATGTGGGTGTACCTTTTTGGTACCCAAGGCCACACCAAACCTTGCGCAGTCTTTCAATGGCCATTGGCTGAAGGAGGTTCCCCATCACCTCCCTCTTTTCTCTAAATAAGAGCGTTCCAAACCCATTGCAAATCTACATACTATAAGAACAGATGTCAAGTATAAAAATTAGAATTACAACTAGCGTAAAAACATTAAGCAAGAAACATATGCTAAATGTTTCAGTAATTCTTCTATCCTAAGGAGTCTACTTCTTATATTACAAATTATTTGGCTAAGTCAAAAAAGGAAAGTAACTCTGACTATTTTGTCTTCAACCCCATCAAAACCCTGAGAAGTGAGATATTTCTTGAGTAGGCAGGAAGTACAGTCAAGCAGCTCCCAAACTGTACACTAGATGAAAGAAATAACTGACTATCTGGGAAAACACTCTAAGTCTTATTTGCAATGTTGGAGCAAACAACTTTGACTAAAGCCTAGAGCAACTGACAGACCATTTTCAGAGGCAGGAAAAATTTCAAATTGTATTACCCTGCCATTGCAAGATTTGGCAGTTTCTTTCTTGTATCTTGTGGATACCACGTATTTTGTAAGTGGTCCAGGCATGGGCATCTCATTGCCCAAATGCCAGTTTTGCCAAGAAGAAAACAAGCTCCAAGTGCAGTGTCTTTGGTGCTCAATATTCTCTTGGGAATAGATCGATACTGCCATGAGAAATCATGTCTTATGTCAACAGAACCCTAAGTTATTTAAATGCCATATTCTACAGTTCCTGGAACTGGAGGAAGGTTACCTATCTAGGTTGAATACAATCTCTATGACTCTAAAGTAACTGATTGGTCTAACTATGACAAACATGGATGTCTATTGACTTATAATACATAAAACCTATATAGCTTAAAGTCTAAGTATTCATATAGAATACTAAACATACTTTAAACAACTGTACAGAAAATAAGGACAATGGTCACAAAATATAAACTATGTATAAGTACCTTGGTTAGAGTTAAAAATATATCATTCAATATGGCAAATATATCCTAAAATAGTATCAAGGTACAAAAGGTCTTAAGAAGAGGTATGAACATGCATGCATACAATATGAAAAAATAACATTGCATAGGTGTACAAATATTGTAAACAGCAATAGGAACATATTCAATATATTAAATATAATTTAAATTTATATCTATATATATATATGAATCTATACAAATCTAAATTGTCTATAAATAATAGCTCATAATAGCTCATAAGTATTTACTCTATTACTCCTACTCACTGTTATTTTTAGTGTGAGTAAGCTCACACTAGTCTACTTATTATCCCATGCAATTTTTATCTTCCTTTTTAAAAACATATTTATGCTCAGGTAATGAAGTTTTACCCTGCAGATGACCTGTCCTCATAAGTAATATTTTTATTTGCTTGGTGATCAGTTCTGGATAATTAACTTTTCCTCTTTAGTCATCCAAAAGTCCAGGGACCTTTGACTTTTTGAAAATGAGCATTTTCCTGAAAAAAAAAAAACAAGAACAGAATCCTGCCCAAAATCTTATGAGGTTTTCTTACCACTTGTATGATGATCACCTCTGTGGGTGAGCTGTCATTTTTCTTTATCAAGAGCTTTCTCCCTTTCTTTTTTTTTGTTTTTATGTTTGTTTGTTTGTTTGAGACAGGGTTTCTCTGTAGCTTTGGTGCCTGTCCTGGAACTAGCTCTTGTAGCCCAGGCTGGCCTCAAACTCACAACAATCTGCCTGCCTCTGCCTCCCGAGTGCTAGGGAGCTTTCTCCTTTTCAAGCAAAATATTTATTAATTTTTAAATTATCTATAGCATTTCTTCTTCTGTGGAAACAAGAACAAAAACACTTCCCCAATAAAGCACATATCCTGGCTTCCATTCTGAGATCAACACATCCTTGAAATACACCAACTTATTTGATTTAGAAGTCTTATTGATATCCAATGTCTCTTTGCTGCTCTAGTTCTTTCTCACTAGCATTACGAAAAATCAAGGTTAGTAAAGTATTATGTCATCTATTTCTGGGGTTATTTTCAATCCCTTTGTTTGTTTAACATATCCTTTATAATTTGGTATGATCTTTCTATAATTCCCTGACCTGTAGAATTGTATGGTTTACCTGTAATATGCTTTATATTATAATAAGAAAAAGGTTCCATTTTCTGAGAGACATATGCTGGATCATTATTTTTCTTTATTTGTGCAGATATATCCATGATGGCAAAGACTTCTAAAAATGTGTGATTATGGAATCATCCTCTTCTCAGCTCAAGGCAGTTGCCCATTAAAAACATGAAAAAGAGTCAATAATATGTTTACATATCATAATTTTCCAAATTCTGTAAAGTGGAACACATCTATCTGACAGATTTCTTTCCTTTAATTACCCTTTGTATTATACCTGCAGGTAGCAATGGTTGGTTATAGAAAGAACAAGTAGTACATCTCTTTATAATCTCCTTAACTTATTGTCATGTAATAGAAAACCCTTTCTTTAAACCTTTGCTATTGACTTGATTTTCTTAAATAAATTCTGAGTCTTTTCACATATTTCCAATCAATAATTGATTAATTTCTGTGCTAGAGGACCTTGAAAATCCCTATGGGATCATATCTGTGTTAATTATAAGGGAAGAGCTTATTTCTGATTATATCTTGTACCTGAATTAAAAATGAAATCAATTCTGTATCAATATGCTGATGTTGGAGTATTCTTCTGTATTTTGTATTACTCTTATTGATTGAATAAAGAGCTACCTGGCTTATAAGATAGGTCAGCCCTTAGGTGGGTGGAGTAGACTGAACAGAAGTTCTGAGGAGAAGAAGGAAAGTGAGCCAGACGCCATGAGGCTCCCGTGGGAGATGGAGGTACCTTAGGACCATCCGGTAAGTCACCCACCTCGTGGTGACATACAGACTTATATAAT
>JAQHUG010000158.1:4378553-4401293 GCA_028555095.1 Dicrostonyx torquatus
AAGGAAGCAGGGGGAGGGCGGTGGGGTAGTGGGGGAGCGGGAGGGCCGGGAACAAGGGGAGTAAATGTAAATTTTGCTTTTAACAAAAATTTTAAAAAAAGAATATGATATGAAAAACAAAGCAAAATCCCAAAATAAAATAAATAGATGTATAAGAAAATCATGGAAGCCTTGCAGAATAACATACATAATGTAAGCAAAATTGCTATTAAATTCTTGAACGGTTATATTGTCTGTAATCATATAACTTTCAAATTTATTAATTTATTTACATCCCTTAAAAAATTTCACTAAATTGGTGTAGGTGTAATAATCTATATTGGCCAGCAGATGTCACAGTTGTAGCCACATGACTGAGTGACATGATGACCAGTGGCAGTGTACACATTCCCACTTTGCCTTCTGCCTAAAAACTGATAAATATGTTTTGCATGGCAAGTTAATAGTGATTATTGAGGACAATTAAAGCAATCCATACATCGAGAGAGATTTTTGCTGTCCAGAATATCAAGAAACCCAAAGCTTGTCATCAGTAAAATCTGTGAATGGGTTGTACACAGCCGGCAGACTGGGCACTCCAGAGACCATGGTGAGAAAAAAAAAACCCAGGTGGCTGGAAAGGATGTAGCAGTATGCTGTGGGAGAGAGTCAGCAGAAGGAAGCCCATCCTAGTATGTGTGGTTTTGTACCCACATTTAGGGCAACAGATGTAGAATAACATGAATAAATTTATTCTTCTTTAACTCAGATTAAGTATAATAAGGGGTTTTTTATTTAAGGGGGAATCACAGATCACAGTCCTCTGCATAAACAGAAAAGAGGAATCAAGTCTAGCATCCATGTGCAGGAGAAGAAAGATAGTGAGCAAACAAACATGCAACTTTTTGGTATTCAAAGCCATGCCCAACTTGGTCCAGCCTCCAAAAGTACATTGACTATAGGATGTTCCCTATTATTAAATAAATTAGCAAAGTAACTAGTAGATTTCTACAAGGCTTCTTCATATATTCTTTGGTAATCTACCTCCTACAATCTCCCTTTCTCATCCCACTATCTCCACTTAAAATTTTAACCCCAATTATTAACCATCACTCCTTTCAGATAAGCTGTTTTCCATATATTACTTTCTCCCCAAAGTAATATATTTTTTTACTGGATTATCAGATTTTATGAAGGATTTTTTGTGCAACCTTTATTTTGTGTAAGCCTTATGCTATCTTGCCATTTCACTCCACACACAGTCCCATTTTCTCTGAGTTTATAGTCATCTCCTGTTTCAACATTTGGCAAAACTGAAGTATGTCAGGAGTTGACTTGCTTTCAGTATGGCCTAAATTAGTAATATATATTAATCCAAATCTTATTTTTCTCTACTACTCTTTTGTTGTGTTATTCAGAAAGAAGATGGAAGGTATGTAGAAAATACCCTGAAGCCATATTTTTCTCATATGAGTGAAAAAGAAAACTATTTCTCATACATGGTAACTGATATGGTATCACACATTTCAGTTCACCATGAATGTACATATTTTGTCTTTTTTTTCTTGTGATCACCAAAGCTATCAAATCATATGAACCCTGGTTATTCAGCTGATAAAAATCTACAAAACACCTGATTGATGGAAAGATTCACATTTATGTGGACTTTCCATTCCTGAGATAGACTATTGAAATCTGCCACAGTTTACATGGACTGGAATATAAAAATTCATTAGTCTAGGGCTTCACTTTTTCATGTAACAGTTTTTGCATTTAGAGAACATCCAATGGCATCTTTGGGGATGTGGTAGCAGGACATATTTGTTGTCAGGTTTCAGGAAACCAGAAAAAATTTCAAGGGCAAACATTTTGGATTACAGCTCTGGCCTGCTCCAAATAGAATCTTACATCATACCATGAAACCTGAAGAAGGTGCAAGGTTTGTGAAGGAAGATTCTTGGTTATTTAAAGAAATGCTAAACTGGATCATGATTAATTGTTACAGTGCCAAAGAAAATGTTGAGGTTAACTGAAGTTCACATTATAGCTGATTATGAGATAAGTTAAAATGAGAATATGTATTATTTTGCATCAAATATGTAACTAGACCTGAGGCAGTTTTAAAGTCTTCAATAATGCACTTCTAATCATTGCCTGAATTTTTAGAATGGGTGTTCAAGATAGTGTCTTGTAGCCATAAGAAAACTATATCTACAGGAGGAAAAATTCTACTACAAGCCTGGAACAGAGGAAAGTAAAACTCACTTGTCCTGTAGATACCCAGGTCCCTCTCTCACACTCTCCCCTGAAGCTTTAATAAATAGAAAATTTAAAGTATATTTTAATAAAGTTTATCAAGTACTAATTAATTTTCAAGTGCTATTTTTATATTTTCCTGTATTCTAATTTGGAAACCATTATTAATCTCAAAGACATAAAAGCATTTTCAGGGTTTTTTTCATGAAATTATTTTCAACTTAAATTTTGTTCTTAGGGTAATGATTATATCATAAATTATAGTTTTTGAAATTATAGAAAAAATATCCAAGGCTTAATTTGTGATTTACATACTGATGAACTTCTTTTCCAACAAGAGATTTTTAACTACTACATTTACTACCACATTGCTCTGATTCTTTGATTCTTTAGCAAAATCAATGATTATTTACAGATGAGAGTTTAGTATTTGTACAGTTTCATTACAAGTGATTTTTTAGGATTAACTTTTGTTATTTCCATAGCTTTCCAATTTTAATTTACATGACATTTAAAACATATTTATACTTTCATGCTTTCATTAGATAGAGAAGTCAATAAAGAGTTTGGGGTTATAGACGTAGCCAGAAGACAGGTCAGAAGTTAGAAAGATATGAGCCTGTACCTGTATAAGATTCAATATGTAATTATTTACACGTCCTAGAAAGGAGATTATAGAAATTTATGAACAGAATTTTTCTTTCATTGAATTTTATGCAATCAAATCTACAAGCAAAGTAGCTTATTTTATTATTTGTTTCAGTAATATCTTTCAGAAAAACTTATTTAAAATGAAAATATTCACTCTTCCTATCAATGTTGGGAAAGACTTTCTAATATACTTCCTTGGAAGTAACATATGAATGGAAGCTCTTTAGAAGTAGGATTTTGCCAAATCTTAAAAAATGTTAAAAAAATAAAATTTGCCCTAATAATTCCTCCTTATGTATTCCATCTATGTCAATAAACATACAAAGATACAAAGTTGTGCAAATATTTCCATTATGTTAACATGTATAAATATTTTAAAAGTGTATAAGAAAATGGATATTGTTTATTGAATTACCTTACTCTTCCATATGATGGAGATCTAACATCCAGACTTTAGAATCTACATTATATTGAATAAATAGAAATAAATCCCATATAATGCTCTGCATTGTGAAGGATGCTATTCAGTGAAATTTATGTGTGACCTAAATGGACTAAGTATATTTAGCTGTTCCATTCATAACTAAATGAGGAAAGTGTCATTGATATAAAATTTAACAAACTCTTGTTTCCTGTGACTGTTTCAATTTCTATCCATATTCATCAGGAATAGGGTTGTATCATTTAGGAATCAGAAATAAAACAATATGTCTAGATGTGCAATGATGTTGTCTAGCAACTGTCTGGTGATATTGCGCACAAGTTCTCAAAAACCATGATTACAATAATTCTGAGAATAATTAGAACCCCAAAACACTTAATATTGAAGCAATTTGAACATTTATTTTCTTATTTGTTGCAAGGAGGATATTGAAATTTCATAATTTCATATTAAGTTCTATAGTAAAATACTCAATTCAGACCTCAAAATTATATTTGTATTGTGCACCACACTAAAAGAAGGACGGCCTAAAATAAACTAATACAAATTTCAAAAGGACTGTTGAGAAAGTTGGTAAAAGAAATTGAGAGGAGAGAACTGATTCTAAAACATTTTCCTTATGTATCTTCATGTGCAGTATAGCACCCAAGAACACACAAGTACACACAGCATCTATGCATATACACATACAAAAAATCTATAATTTTATTTTACTACTAGAGGAAAAATTGGAGTCAGGTCTTTTATAAAGCATTGCTCATTTTTTTTTTACTGATCTTTTAGTGAATACTCATGTAAATGAATGCATAACTTTAGAATATTATCTCTTAAAAAGTAAATAAATATTACTATCTAAGTGCATCAGTTTTAGCGGGCAGTAGTTTGACATGGTTTTAATCACAGTACTTTGGGGCAAAGGCAGGCAAATCTCTGAGTTTGAGGTGAGAACAGCTGGGAAACCCAGCCTCAACAAAAGAAGACACAAATAAACACATAAAAATGTCTATTTTATCTCTTTACTTCAAAAGGTGCATCTTAATTCCTCTGTTCTCTAATGTTGACTCATCTAATAACTGTTCTAGTTACAAGATACATTAGGAATTACTGCATGCATTTTCAAAAACTTAAGATTTGGGCTTACTACAAGGATAAAGGGCATATCTTGTGCTTTGTTATCTCTGTCACTGATCTTTCTATAGTCTATCTATCTATCTATCTATCTATCTATCTATCTATCTATCTATCTATCTATCTATCTTATATCTCCTCTCCCTCTTCCTTCACTTGACATGGGGAGCAGTAGAAATCTATATCTATCTATCTATCTATCTATCTATCTATCTATCTATCTATCTATCATCTATCTATCTAATATCTCCTCTCCCTCTTCCTTCACTTGACATGGGGAGCAGTAGAAATCTATCTATCTATCTATCTATCTATCTATCTATCTATCTATCTATCTATCTATCTATATTTTATCTCTCTACTCTCCTTCTTCATTCACTTGACTTGGGAAAGAGTAGAAATCTACTATTGCTTGTAGTTAACCTTATATAGGGGCTATGTAACACAGAACTGTGGCCTCCAGGAAGTACCTGACAACACACTATATATATATATATATATATATATATATATATATATATGAACTTAATAGTGGATGTATACTAACAATTACTGAGTATCATGAGAATAAAATATCTAAAAGAACAAACCTTAGTTTGATTTTTGTTAGAAAGTGCATGAAAATGAATATTTGTTATTTTGTGTTTGTTGTGATATAAAAAATGGTCCCCATAGGTTCCTAAGGGGCAGCACTCTTAGGAAGTATAGCCTTGTTTGTGTAAGTGTTGTCTTGTTCGAGGAACTGTGTCATGTGTGGTAGGCTTTATGATTTTAAGTGTTCAATCAAGACCCAGTGTTGTTTTCTTCCTGTTGTGCATCAATCCAGCTCTAGAATTCTCAGATGACTCTCCAACACCATTCTGCCTATATGTTACCATGCTTCCTGCCATGGTGGTAATGAACTAAACCTCTGAACTTTAAGACAGCCCAACTGAAATATTTTCCTTTTTGTAGAGTTTCCACAGTAATGATGTTGTTTCAATGGAAGAGAAACCAAAACTAAAACAGAAATTGGGACCAGCAGTTAGGTATTGATGTGTTAGGCCTGACTATACTGTTGCTTGAAGGAAAATGGAACAGCGATTTGGATTAGAAAAGCAGTTGAACACTTCAATTGTGGCTTAATCATCCATTCCTTCAGAGCATGAAACTCATTGGTTCTGAGGGTGATTTGAATAGTAGAAGCCTAGCTCAAGATGTTTCAAAAGAGAAAGATATTAGTTTGTGTCTCAGGGGCCTATCTTGCTTTTTTTTTAAGTAATAACTTGACTGATTTCTATCCTTGCCCCACAAAAAATTTGTGTGAGTCTTAATTGAAGAGTTATGCAATAACAGTTTTGGCAGAGCACATTTCCAAATAACCTAGCTTTGAATGTGTTATGTCACAGTTAGTGACCAGTCTTCTGCAGATATATAATAAAAAGGAGCAAGCTAAGTAAGGAATAACTTCAAAATATACAATTTGAGGAAACAGGGAAAGCTAGGAGATGGTGAAGCTTTGTTAAGAAATTATCTTCAAGAACTGGGACTAAGTTATGGTGTAGCATTCTTGGGACCTAGGGAGAAATGGGCACGTGGCCCAGGATCTATCTCTCTGTGGTTCTCATGCAGCACAGCTGTGCTTGGAATTCTCATTCCTGTTTCATAAGTTTTCCCCTTATAATAAATAAAAATATAATTGTTTTATCTTTTAGCTAGCCTGGTTATTTCCCAAATGAAGCTAACTTCTATGGTTCATGCCTTAATCGTGAGGATCAGGGCTCCAGCAGCTCTAGCCAGCTGTCATCAGGCTTCATGTCATTGATTTGGGTATAGAATTTCTGCTCTCAGCCCTGAGTAGCTGTTAGCCAGCGTCCTTCATATTTTCTCATTATATATCTCAGTGAGCCTTGGCTACCCGTGACTGCATGGCTGGCTTCTGGGTCCAGTACAGGACTCAGACTTCCTTGTTTTCTTGCTCTCTTTGTGCTCTTCCACCTGCAGAACAGTGCAATTCCATGGAGTGCACAATCTGTGATTTACACTAAATAACTGTTTTCAATCTGAGCATATCTTTAAGCATTAATGCTAAAAGCAAATTCAAATGAATTACATGACTACAAGTGCAGCCCAATACCTACTGGAAGGTAATGGTTATGGTGTCTACTTCAGCTCAAACTCAACCACAGGTAGGATTTATAATTTAAAATATAAATTATAAATTTTAATTTGAAAGGGCAAGATCATGGAAAATTGAACAATCCAGGAAGTTCAATAGTCTTTTTAGATATGGAATGTATGATGTTATTCAAGTTTTATATGATTTCCCTCCTATATACCTCTCTTTGATTCTGGAGATTATCTTTGTCCTTCATATTTTCTCCTTAAAAACATAGCTTGATCACAGCACCAAGAATGAGGCACTTTTAGAAATGATCCAGTCTTTACATACTGATAATGACCAACTAAAAGGGAAATTCAATAATCTGGAGAACGATAAAACCAATTTGGCAAACAAAGGACAATCAATGACAGAGGGTGCTTAGACATTATCTGAGAAAATTTGGACTGTTAAATATCTTAATCAAACTCTGCCAAAGGGTTATGATAAATTGACTGATAAAATGTCTCTCCAGTAAGGTACTATCCATGCTATAAAAACTTATGTCCAAAGATGAGACATTATATTTACTGGACAGACTTCATACCTTGGAATCCTCAATGAGAACCTTAGAACAACACACTGGACAAGAGATCCCGACTCTACAAAAGACAGTGGTAAACAGATTAAAAAGATCAAAAGATTATCAAATTTAATGATGAGAGACAAAAGGTACAAAGACAAAATTTAGTCTGATCAGTACATACCAAACTCCAAGATAGATTACTTAGAGTTTTAGCTTTTCCAGTGATATCATCATAAAGAGTATCTGGCACCAAATACCCTAAGGTAGTCAAAGAATATACATGGGAACCCATACATATGACTGGTCTAAAGGCAATTAAACAAACCGTTGTAGCTTATGAAATACATTCATCCTTCATTAGGGAAATGGTTAAATCGTGGGCTCCAAGAAACAAAGCAATGCAACAAGACTGGATTCAGTTAATCTCATCCTAGAAGATGGACCTCAGTTGCTTTGGAAGTGTTACTAGAGAGAAGAAGTAAAAATTTTAGAGCAACAGTGAAAAGCAAAAGGACTTGAGAATTTCCAAGTTCAAATTCTGGGCCAGAGACTTTACTCTGATTCTCAGGATCAGGCTGTTTACAATGAACACATCTTGTCCTTGTGTAGCACAGCAGCTTTAAGTGCTTGAGACAGGATTCAGGAACTAGGTAAAAAATTGAATCATATATTAGGGTTAAACAGGGTCAGGGATAACCCTTTAGTGACTTTTTACAAAGATTAATTAAGGCTATGCAGATAGGGGTAACATACCCAGAAGCTAAACATGGGTAAAAGATTAGAGAAGCAGATCAGCAAGCTACTAGTTCTTACCTCCTTGAATTCTTAGACTGAAGTGGGTATCTTTTCTCTACAAGGTCTCAGACTGATTGCAATGTTCTCTTGTATTATCCTACTATACATTCCTGTCTCCACCCAGCCATATACCTTCCTGTGTCTACCTCCTTAGTGCTGGGATTAAAGGCATTTAATTCCCAAATACTGGGATTAAAGGTATGACCCACTACTGGTTGTCTCTGTTTTTCTTTGAAATTAGATCAATCTAGTGTAGCTAAGGGTGATTGAGCTCACAGAGATACATTTATCTCTGCATCCCGAGTGCTGGGATTAAAGGTGTTTGAAACCACTGCCTGGCCTCGATGACTAACTAGTGGTTCAAGCTCTGCACTCTGATCTTCAGGTGAGCTTTATTTGTTAGATCACAAACAAAATATCACAACACTGCACTTCAAGTTTTTTTTAAATACATTTTATCGGATAGGATTAAAAATTTATAAAATCTATGAAAAAAGATAACTTAAAACTAGTAACATGTTTTTGGTAGTTAAGCATTTATGTATATGTAATCTTAAAGAAACTAGGTGGCATGATTCCATTTTGAGATTATGACTCAATCAGCTGATAGTCATCTTTGCTAGGGTTGGAGAAGATGAAAGCCATGTGACTTCCATACTATCATAATTAAAGGTGAATACATGGACTGGCCCTACCAAAGAGACAACAATAATTCTCCAATATATTTTAGATTAGAATGCCTTTTCATGTGATAATTCTTTTCTTCTCTTGAAAATAAAATTAATAAGTAAATGCCAAATATTAAATAGTTTTGTATAGTTTGCATTATTATACCTTGTTTTTGCTTAATGTGAAATATGGTTGTTCCCTTCTTATTTTCCTTCATGAAGTAAAAAAAATGATACTTTACTTTTAAGAGATCTTAAACCATTTTAGTGGAAATTTCAAAATTTTATATCTGAATTGCAAAAACTACTGGATATATTTTAAGAAACAACATTTAAAATGTTTAAATTTATGAGGTTATCAGACACTTTAAGTTCATAAGGTATTTTATTATAAGGTTTTTATTAGTATGCAATCTTGATAAATAAGTTTCTCTAATAGCAACAAGCACCTAGCTCCTTTCCCACGGTCAGCTGCCTTCATCATTCTCTTCATATGAAAAATTCAGGCCACAAGCCTCACTCTCCTAAGAGCTACTGTTTGATCAAAACACAGTTTTGATCACCACCAGACTCCAGAAAAGGATATATACTCAAATAACAGAGTTCAGCATAACTTTTAACTATTAGTTTATTTAAAGGAACACTCTCTACAATGACTGCTCTCAGTAATCAACCACCTGTTACTTGCGATAAATGACTGAATCAAAAACGGTTTAAAGTTTATGGAAGCTCTGAAGATATGAAAGCCTAAGTTTTGAGTATCAAATATTTATGGTTTAAGAGAATGTTTTAAGGTATTTATAAAGGTCTAAGGACATAAAAATTTAAACTGTGAGGGTCTAAAAAGTTTGTTGAAGTGTGTAGATACAATTGTAAAGGTAGAAAAGATGGATTAAAGTATAAAATAAGGTGTTACATTTCTTTACCTTGCTACACATTTGTTATAAGATTTAAAAAGTTCAAAGTTTTAGCAGTAACCAATGGACTTCCCACAAGCTATTTATCTAACTCTAACTCTAGTATAACACTGACTACGATTGTCAAAGACACAAGGTTAAGATTTCAAATCCCCTTTGGTTGACCTCTAAGTATAGAAAAAAGGTACATCTCCTCAGACTAAATACATCTTCCTCCCCAAAAAAATCTGGTTCTCTATTCAAGCTTTTTAACCCAAAGTTATAGTTTTTGCTAGGACTCAAAGGCATGAGTTTTGTCAGATGTTTTATAGACACCAGATGCCTTTTCTACAATGTGAATTTAAATTACAAAGGTAATGTTAATTTTTCTAAAACTTTTATCTCCTTTTGTAAACTAAAATACATAGTAATTTTTTCTAAATCAAAAAGGTTCATAATGCTCAAATCTAACATTACACAGGTCAAATGAAAAGGTTCCAAATGTAAGGTTTTTCTTAACTTCCTGAATTTTAGTTTCCATTTCGAAACTATATCTCGAAATATTTATATTTAGCTGACAGACACACTGTACAGGGAGCACCTGAAACTGCAACCTGTTGAGCTCTGCAATTCCTGAAATAAGTCCAGCTGATGTAATTGCCCTGATCAAATCACCTGGATCAGCTAATCAGATGGTTCTGATAAATGCTCCATTGTTCAGCCTTTGACTAGCCTTTCAACCTTCTTGTGCCCTTATAACCTATGCCCAGTTCAAATGGAAGCAGTTACAGAAGAGAATAAGTATATCATCCCTGGTTCTATAATAGATACTGGAAATGGCTAAATCAAAAGGAAACTCCTTACCACAGGAGACAAAATGGCTACCTGTAATGCCAATTTATGGTGGTATATTATTTGTGTTTTAATAAATAAAGCTTACTTGAGGATTCAAGTGCAAAAAAAGGCATACTAGTCATTCACACCAGGGATTTGTGGAACTCGTTTTTAACCCCAGGAGTTGGCATATAGAGGCTGATGAATTTAAGGGCGGTAGATTAATTAAGCAAAATTGTTCTACAATGTTACAGGACAATTGGCCTTTTTATGCAAAATAAAGAGACATTATATATCACATAACTTTTGGTATTTTGACATTCTATTAATTACTATTGGTTCTTACATCATTGACATAATTACTAAATGATAATTTTTTGCTCCATTAAGCTAATGGTTATTAGATCCTAATGTAAACCAGTACCCATCTTAGAGTCAATGTTTGACCCATGATGAAACTTTTGTGATGGATATTAGACCTCAAAGTAACCTGTAGCTCTTACCTGCCCAAAGACTAGGTAGTTTCCTGGAAGGCTGAGAGTTATGGCTATTAGGATACAACAAAAATGCCTCCTGGAAAATTACAGTGGCCTATGGGGTTTGTCCTTAAAAGCCCTGACAATAGGTATCTTGAGGCCACACACCTGGGAAGTTTTTAGATGGTGGTCCTATAAAACTTCCATATTGGTTAGTATTTAAAATTTTAGTAAAAGCTAGACTTTAACTTTAACTTCTGTCCCATAGTTAAAGTTAAAGACTAGCTTTTGTTCAACTTTAAATATATATATATATATATATATATAATTGATATATATTATTATATGTATATATATATATGTGTGTGTGTGTGCGTGTGTATGTATTTCAAAAGTGAAACAAAGGCTGAGGTGCCTATTTAACATATGAAAGGTGGAACTAGCTGCAAAGTTCTGCTAGCACTCTCCAGTTCCTTACTGTAACATACTCTGCCCTAAATTTTAAAAACTTATAATGGTCCCACCTTTACTAGCTCCTAACTCAATGCTTTTTGCTCATGATGGGAGATTGCCTACCTTGTGGTGATTCCTTACAATTTCCAGGATAAAAGACTCATAAACAATCAATCAAACAAACAATTCTCCTTTAAACACTAAAAGCACAACTTAAACAAACAAACAAAAAATGGAACTTCTACACCCCTGACAGGCAATTTGCAATGGCCTTGACCACCCTAAATATATTCAAAATCTACAAGAACTCCAAATAATCTTCCATCTTGATATGTTGGCCCTGAATAGAATATGGAAGGGACCTGACTCCCTGCTCACAAAGAGAAGGGGTTCCTGCTTATATGTTTTTTGTTTTTGTTTTTGTTTTTTTGTTTTTTCTCCACCGAATGAACCTAAACCTATTTGTGTTCAGGCAGAAATGTGCAATATCACCTTATTGACTAGAAAGGTATCCTGCCTCTAATTGACCAGTCAGGGAAAGAGGAGATGAAGGAGATGTAACCCCTAATGGAGCAACAGAATTGCCTGGAAGGACATCCTTGACTGGATGGTCATTGCCCAAGTCGTATGCCTCCGAACCGAATTCTATGCTATTTTAATGACAGTCTTTGTTATAAAGATTGGCCTGCCACAGTCCTGCCACAGCTCAAACACCTAATTCTCAACTCAACACCCAATCATTGGTGTTTTTCCCTTCACGAAACCTATGAAGGCAAGAGCCAGGAGAACAGGTAACTGGACAACCAAGGATTCCAAATCACTGTATCTATTTCTTTCAATCCTATCTCCACTTCTGTGACCCTCAACCCATTTTCTGCTTTCTCTGACAACAACAGAGTTGCAAAGGAGAAGCAGACTGCCTCAAGAATCAGGACCATTACAGCAGCTGCCTTTACAAGTCCTGCAAAATTGAACTGAGTTCCCAAAGAAATAGCCTATTTCAAAACTAAAATA
The DNA here is from genome assembly GCA_028555095.1 of Dicrostonyx torquatus. Taxonomy (NCBI): domain Eukaryota; kingdom Metazoa; phylum Chordata; class Mammalia; order Rodentia; family Cricetidae; genus Dicrostonyx; species Dicrostonyx torquatus. The sequence continues at coordinate 4,390,812 of JAQHUG010000158.1, forward strand.
ACAGGTACATCATTATCATAGAGGGATGACCCCTTGGATGAAAGATGGAGAACAGAAGTCATAGTCAAATTTTATCCTACTGATTATGATGAACATTTTTCTGCTGATATTGATGTTTCTTGACAACTAGTGTGGGAATACTAGTCCATGATAACCCATAAAATATGCTTTTTTTTTAATTTGGTTTTCGGAGACAGGGTTTTTCTGTGGCTTTGGAGCCTGCACTGGAACTAGCTCTTGTAGACCAGGCTGGTCTCGAACTCACAAAGATCTGCCTGCCTCTGCCTCCCGAGTACTGGGATTAAAGGCATGCGCCACCACAGCTCGGCTTCCATAAAATATTCTTAAATAGGAGATACAACTTTATTCCCACCTGTATGATTATCAGGTGCTGACCAATCAGCCATTTCCAACTATAACCCTAAGAACCCTTATATACCTGACCTCGGGAACCATAAAATAACCTGTCTCTCTGAAGCTGATTTCAGGAAGTTCTTTCCATTATGCTCACAACCATCTGAACTGTAATCCCTCCTTCTGCTCACTTTACACTCATGAAGTGTTGGCCCATGACCACATGGAAAACAGAGACAGAGACCCAGACTACTAAGGAGTGGAAGTAGCCCAAAAGATAAAAGCATGTTGAGAAAAAAAAAAGAACAGAGAAGTTCAAGGTCTGGAGATAGTTTTTACATCAGACACAGAGGTGCTGTGTTTGGGACTTTCCTAGCTGGTTTTCTGTCTTCCTTTGGTCCAATATTTCCTCACTGTGTTCTTTTCTCCTTTGGGACAGTGATGTATATCTTGTGTCAGGGTATGTTGGAAGTATTTAATTTTCTTTTTGATTTTCATTATATAGGGAGTTATAGGTAAGAGATTGCCATGAGTTTCAGAAGAGACTTTAGACCTTTAAATTGAGTTGAGATTGTTATAGAGTATAGGGACATTAAAAATTGGACTGAATATATCTCTGCATTGTGATATGGCTAACACAGAAAAGGAGAGTAAAGTGGTGGTTTGAATAAAATGCCCCCCATAGGCTTATAGAGAATGGCCTCATTAGGAGGTGTAACCTTGTTGAAGTAGGTGTGGCCTTGTTAGTGAAAGTTTGCCACTATGGGGTAGGATTTGAGGTGTCAGATGTTCAAGTCAGGCACAGTATTGCTCTCTTCCTTCTGTCTGCCAAACAAATTTAGAATTCTTGGCTTCTTCTCTAGCACTATGTCTGCCTGTATGCTATCATGCTTCTCACCATGTTGATAATAGACTAAACCTCTGAAGTCAAAGCCAGTCCCAATTAAATGTTTTCTTTATAAGAGTTGCTGTGGTCATTGTGTTTCTTCACAAAAATAGGAGCCCTACGACAGTGGTGTTAAATTTTGCTGTCAGTTGTTATTTCACCATAAATTTGTAACAGACAGACAGGCAGAGAAAAAGACAAAAAGAAAAACATGCTATATTTATAAATAAAAACTCTTATATTCTTGGAAAAGCGGTTTCATAAATTCTTAAATGAAAGAATTAATAACTATATTTTTCCTCAGTAGAACCGAGAGCTTTCTGAAAGTGAGTGGTGTAACTACTGCATATCTGAGAGTTGTTTTATAGCTGAAATAGCTAGATACAAAAGGTTATATTTGTGTAATTACAGTATATCAACCACTATAAAAAAAACCTAGTTCTATTTTAGTTTTTAATTAGGTGAATAAATTAAGGGCCTTTGATATTTTTCTTCTTGTCAACTTCCTGCTACCTTTCTGGGACAAAGCAACAACAACTACAAGCTCAAAATAATCATATTTTTAATATTTTTTTTGAGAAAACTGTTTGCTTACAATTTTCCTCACTTATTTTTTCCTCCCTCCAAATGTATCTGTACATCCTTTCTCACTCTCCTTCAAATGTATGGCTTCTTTTTCACTAATTTTTACTATAACCATATATGGACATGTATATGCACATATATTACAAAATATAAACTGGTCAGTTTGTATAATGTTACTCATATATTTGTCTTTAGGGCTGAGAATATAGTACTGATTACCAACTGATGTGTTCTTTCATGAGGAAGAATTATTCTCCTACTCCAGGACTTCCTTAATTACTTACACTTATTTGTATAGGGTTGAGGCTTAACCAGATTTTCCTCATCAACTTTCACATATCCATTGGTATTGTCTTTTAATGTAATTTTTAGGTGTCTTTGTGAATAAAATGAATAACAGTCTATATAAAGGAAAATATAAATAGTCTAAATGAAAATTCAATTAAAATGTATATCACTTATTATTATTTAATTTAATCAAAGCAGATACACATACTAATATAAATAATATAATATTGTCTAGATAGAATGAAGATTATCTTAAACACATTCCTTATCATTTCAGAATAATGAAATTAGAATATGTAATAGGGGCATATATTTTATACAAACTTGTGAGGAAAAACACATAGAAAATAAATATTATGAATTTTTCCACCTTTTAAAAGGTTTATAATAATATGAAGCTTATACATTACTTTTTTGGTTTTTGAGCTTTACCTTATACGGACAAGTATACTACTACAGAGAGACACTTATTCAAGTATATACAAATGATTAAAATTAAAGGAAAGAATGTATTTGATTTTATCTGAATTTATGCTTTGAATCTTAGTGATTGAGGATTTCCAAATTGTTTGTAAACAATTATTATAATGAGGAAGATTTCATGGCTTGCTAAATACCAAATAATTGCAAAGATCACTAACTATGCATAGCTAGCACATATACTTCTTAAACAAGTAGATAAAGAAACCAAATAGTTTTCAGAATACAAAATATAGAAATATGGCTACTATACAGAAGAATGAATGATCCAACTTAGAGATTTAAGATTTAATACCATCATATTGCAATGAAAAAATGATCTTCCCTATCAATTTGATATACAGAGATTTTGCTAGCTCACTTTATTTTTCATTAAGGTATATCTTATATATGACTTTGTCTGCCCTAAACATTTGTTCATATGGATGTGAGGGTGTATGGATGACACAAGAAGCATTAGGGGTGATGAGTGCATGAGATAAAAATGATATCAATAAAATGTGGTGAAAATTTTTCAAGATTTTTAAATAAACAAGTATGAAACACCATTCTACATCCATATATATATATATATTATTTTAAAGTAAAAATATATTTAAACAGTTAAGAAACTGATGATCTTTATTTTCACACAGAGAAACATAATTGTTATCATCATGGCTAATGATTGAAATTGCAGTTGTTTTATTTTGCAAATCATAAATCTGATAGATACTGATTGTTTCAGAATATGCTTTATGTTTATCATGTCATTAGGAGCTCAGTGAATTGCTACAAATGAAGTGCAATCCCTTGCAAAAACAACAATATTATATCACCTGATGACAGTACCCTGTAGCAAGTGTTTAGTATTAAGGATTACATAGAGCACAGGTTGGTACAGAAGTAGAAAAGGAAAAGAAAGTTTTTAAAATACATTTATCTACTCGTTATGTTTTCCCTTCCATTATTTTTGAAATATAGTATAGAATTTTACAATTCTAAACAATATGATATCTAACTCTATTAGCATTGAAAAATTCACAAACTGGAGTAAATGTTTTTATTTTTTTCTTTGATGAGTAGGTATTGCCTACTCAATTTATTCTTCTCATGTACAATAATACAATATATCCTACTTCATCCTGACTGCACGACATCCACTCCTTCCATACCCCCTCAAAAAAACACCATTTCAGACAGATCCACTGCTCCTCCTTTCCCTTCACACAAGAGAAGGCCTCCCAGGGATATCAAACAAGAAATAAGGTGATATAAAGATTAGGCGCAAGCCCTCATTTTAAGGCTGCATGAGAAAAAGGTCCCAAGAGCACAAGTAAATAAATAAATAAATAAATAAATAAATAAATAAATAGACTCACAGACACTCCAACTCCCACTTTTAGCCATACAAAACCCTCAAGCTAAAGAAACAAATCATGAATGCAGACGACCTGCCTCAGACCCATGCAGGTTCCATGACTGCTCACTTCAGTCTCTGTGAACCCTTATCAATAAGCCCTATTATTTGACTCTGTGGATCATGTTCTCCTGGTGTCCTCAAATTCTCTGGCTCCTACAAACCTTTTTCCCCCTCTTGTATGTGTTTCCTCATGCTGAATTTAATGTTTGAGTGTGGGGTTCTGCATGTTCTCCCAAATGTTGCTGTGGCAAGCCTCTCTGATTATGATTATAGGCATCAATCTATGAAATCTAAGTGTAGCAGAGTATAATTTTTTGTCAGTCTTGTTTGGCTCTAATCTAGGTCTCTAAACCACCCAGATTCTTCTGGTGATTACCTCAGTGTTGGACATGGATTGTATCTTATGGCTTGAGAAACAAGTTAAACCAGGTTATTGGTTGGTCACTCCCATAAGTTCTAAACCACCATTGCCCCAGGATATCTTGCTGGCAAGACACTTGAGTCAAAGGTTTTGTGGCTTGGTTGATGTCTCTATCCCTACACTTGATGTCTTGACTTCTTACAGAAGATGGAGAGTTCAGAATCTATATGCTCCAATACTAGGCATCCTCCCCTGGGTCACTCACATAGTTTCCAGGAAAATTCCATTGTACTAGGCCTCCACATTGCCACTAAAAACCCTCATGTTCCATTTTTTCTCATACTCTCTCCCTAGGTCTCTCCCTCCTCTACCTGATCCCTTTTCTTCCCATCACCACATTCCCCAACTTACTCCCCAAATCCACTCTATTTTTCCTTACCTGGGAGAACCATCTTGCACCCTGAGCCCTCCTTGCTGCTTAGTCTCCCTGGTTCTGTGGATGGTAGTGTGATTATTTTTTACTTACCAGTTAGTATCCACTTATAAGTGAGTATATATTTTTTTTTCTTTCTGAGTCTGGGATGACTTAGTAAGATTTTGTTTGGTTACATCAACTTGCCTAAAAAATTTAGGATGCCATTGTTTTTAACAGCTGAATAATATCACATTGTGCAAATGTACCACATTTTCTTATCCATTCTTCAATTGATGGACATCTGGGTGGTTTCCAGTTTCTGGCTATTATGAATAATGCTGTTATAAGCATAAATGAACAAGTGTCCTTGTAGTAAGATAGAGCATCACTTGGGTATATGGCCAAGAGTGCTACAGCAGGCTTTTAAGTTAGATTGATTCCAGTTTTTCTTTGAAACTGCCATATTGATTTCCATAGCTTCTGTACAAATTTACACTACCATCAGGAGTAAGAAATGTTCCCTTGGCCCACATACTTGCTGGCATGAGTTTTCACTTGTGCTATCATGAGTAGTTTGGATGGAATTACAAAGTAGTTTTGATTTTCATTTCCTTGATAAATAAGGAATATTTCTTTAAGTGTTTCTCTGAAATTTGAGAGTCCTCTCCTGTGGATTCTCTGTTTAGATCTGTATCCCATTTTCAAATTAGATTGTTAGGTTCTATTTGCTTGAGTATTATATATATTTTGGATATCATTCCTCTATTGTATGAGGAGCTGGTAAAAATCTTTTCCCATTCTGTGAGCTCTTGTTTTGTATGATTTACTTGTGTTCTTTGCCTTACAAAAGCTTTTCAGTTTGATGAGGTACCATTTATTAGTTATCAATCTTAGTGCCCGTGTTAGTGGTATTCTGTTTAGGAAGTTGTGTCTTATGCCAGGATATTCAAGGGTATTTCCTACTTTTCCTCTGTCAGGTCCGATGTGTCTGGGGTTACATTGAGTTCATAGATACCCTTGGACTTGCGTTTTGTACAGGATAGTAAACATGGAACTATTTACATTCTACATCAGATACAGTTTTACCTGCACACTTTTTTGACAATGCTTTCTTTTTTCATTGTTTATTTCTGGCTGCTTTATAAAAAATAAGATGTCCATGGGTGTGTTAATTTATGTTTGAGGCTTTCTTTCAACTCATTGATTATCATGTCTGCTTTTAGGCCAATAACATGCTTTTTTTTATTACTATAGCTCTGCAGCATGGCATAAAATTATGGATGGCTCATCCCTCTAGATGTTCAAGTTTATAATTGTTTTAGCTTTCCTGAGTTTGTTTATTCATATGAGGTGGAGTATTATCATTTCAATGTCTGTAAAGAATTGTGCTGTAATTTTGATGGGGATTCCACTGAATTTTTGAAATATTATGGTGGAAGTGACGTTTTACTATACTAATTCTTTAGATCCATAAGCATGGAAGAGATTTCCATCTTCTGAAATCTGCTCCAATTTCTTTCTTCAAAGACTTGAAGTGTTTGCCTTATAAGTCTTTCACGTACATGGTTAGGGCTACTTTGAAATATTTTGTATCGGTTGTAACTATTAGAAGTGTGATGCTTCCCTAATTTTGTTCTCTGTCCTTTTGTCATTTCTATATAGGCAGATTTTTTTTCTTGTCAAGGGACTTTTGATTACTGTTATTTACATGTAAGTTTAAATTCTTTATCTGATCTTGATTTAATTTTGGTAAGTATAGATCTATTGAAACATGTCCACTTCTTTTAAATTTTCCAATTTTGTGAAGAGCAGGATTTAGAATTATGTCCAAATGATTGTCTGGATTTCTTCAGTGTCTACTGTTAAGTCCTCATTTTCATTTCTTATCTTGTTTATTTGAATATTCCATCTCTGTCTTTTAGTTAGTTTGTATAACTGTCTGTGTATTCTTTTGAATTTCTCAAAGAACAAATTCTTTGTTATAGTGATTCCTTATATTGTTCTTTTTGCTTCTATTTTATTCTATTAAGACTTGTATTTGATTATTTCCTGCCAACTACTCGCTTGTTTTGAAGTTCTCTTTCTATTACCTTCAATAGAGTTGGATGTATGGATAAATATCATTTAAATTTCAGTTTATGAATGAATATCTTATTTGCTCAATATAAGGTGATAAAATTTTTGCTGTGTGTAGTAGACTGGATTGTCATCACTGATGTCTTAGAGTCTACAAGACAGCTTTCCATGCAGTTCTAGTTTTAAGAGTCTAAAATGAGCTATTCTTATGCTGACATCAATGATCAAGAGGAATGAGTGTATGTGCAAGCCCTGCTGGAAGGTTCCTGGCAGGGAGTGCAGGTACCTCCAGCCCCTGTTGCAGGGGCTTCTTTGTTCCACATGACCCTGCCTCCCCCCACAAGTTCGCCTTTCCTCTGTGGGATCTTTCATCCACAAGAAGTCCCTGTTTCTATGCTGAGGTCAACAATCCAGGAGGCTGAGTGTGTGCACATGCCCTGCCAGAATGTACCAGAAATTGAGTGCGGGCACCTGCAGCCCCTGCTGCAGGGGCCTCTTTGATCCACACGACCCTGCCCTCCTCCCACAAGTTTGCCCTTTCCTCTGAGGGGTCCTTGGTCCACCCGGAGTCCCTGTTCATGCTGAGGTCAGCGATCCAGAGGGATCAACCAGCACAACCAGCTGTGGGGCCCTAGGAGAGGACAGACCAAGAAAATTAACCAAGTACACTGTCACTCACAGCAAAGATTGGATCAAGATGCCAAGACTCTCCTAGCTGTATTTGAAAGAAGAGATGGACATGTGCTAATGCAAGAATTCCTCCAACAGCATGAAAAGCATCATGACAGCACCAGAATCCAGTGATCATGCAACAAGACATGAACACCCTATTCCACAAGAAGTAGAAGAAATCGACATTAGATATAACATTATGAAAATAACAGAGGCCCTTAAACAGGATGTGAATAACTCCTGTAAAGAAATGGAGAAGACAAACAAAAAGGTAGAAGAAATGAATAAAGCTCTGAAAGATAACCAAGAAAACCAAGAAAAAGCAATCAAATAGGTTATAGAAACAGTTCAAGACTTGAGAAATGAAATGGAGGTAATGAAGAAAACACAAACTGAGGGAAGGCTGGAAGTGGAAAATCTGGGTAAATGAACAGGAACTACAGAGACAAGTATAAACAACAAAATACAAGATATAGAAGAAAGAATCTCAGATGGTGAATATACTAGAGAGGAAATAAACTCATAGATTAAAGACAACAACAAATCCAACAAATTCTTAACACAAAACATCCAGGAAATCTGGGACACCATGAAAAGGCCAAACATAATAATAATATGGTTAAAAGAAGGAAAGGAATTCCAGATCAAAGGCCCAGAAGATATATTCAACAAAATTATAGAAGAAAACTTTCCCAACCTAAAGAAGGATATTCCTATGAAGGTTCAAGAAGCATATAGAACACCAAATAGACAGAAACTTCACAGAAAAATATGAGAACTAACAGATGTAATGAATCAAATGGACTTAATAGACATCTATAGAACATTCCACCCAAACAGAAAAGAATATACCTTCTTCTCAGCATCTCATGGAACATTCTCAAAAATTGATCACATACTTGGTAACAAAGCAAACACCCAAAGATACAAAAAAAATTAGAGTAATCACCTGTGTCTTATCAGATCACCATGGAGTAAAGTTAGAATCTACCCCCAGAAAGCCTACAAACTCATGGAAACTGAACAGTCAACTACTGAACCACTCCTGGGTCAAGGAAGAAATAAAAAAAGAAATTAAAGTCTTCCTTGAATTCAATGAAAATAAAGAAACAACATACCCTAACCTATGGGACACTATGACAGCACTGCTAAGAGGAAAGTTCATGGCATTAAGTGCCCACATAAAGAAAATGGAGAAAGCACACATTAGTGATCTAACAGCACAACTGAAAGCTCTAGAAAAATAAAAAAGAAGCAGACTAACCCAGGGGGATTAGAAGACTGGAAATAATCAAACTGAGGGCTGAAATCAATAAAATAGAGACACAGAAAACAATCCAAAGTATCATTGAATCAAAGAGTTGGACTAACCCAGGGGGAGTAGAAGACTGGAAATAATCAAACTGAGGGCTGAAATCAATAAAATAGAGACACAAAAAACAATCCAAATTATCATTGAATAAAAGAGTTGGATCCTTGAGAAAATCAAGAAGATCGACAAATCCCTAGCCAAACTAATCAAAAGGCAGAGAGAGAACACTCAAATTAACAAGGTCAGAAATGAAAAGGGGAACATAACTACAGACACTGAGGAAATTCAGAGAATCATTAGATCTTACTACAAAAGCCTGTATGCCACAGAATTGGAAAACATAAAAGAAATGGACAGATTTTTAGTAAATACCATATGCTGAAATTAAATCAAGACCAGGCAAACAATTTAAATAGACCTATAAATCCCAAGGCAGTAGAAGCTGCCATCAAAACCCTCCCAACCAAAAAAAGCCCAGGACCAGATGGTTTTAATGCAGAATTATACCAGAACTTCCAAGAAGAGCTGATACCTATACTCCTTAATGTGTTTCACATAATAGAAACAGAAGGGACATTGCCAAACTCTTTTTATGAACCTAAAGTTACCCTGATACCAAAACCACACAAACACCCAACCGGGAAAGATAATTAAAGACAAATCTCACTCATGAACTTGGATGCAAAATTTCTCAATAAAATACTGCCAAACCGAATCCAAGAACACATAAAAAATCAAACATTTTGATCAAGTATGCTTCATCCCAGAGATGCAGGGCTGATTCAACATATGAAAATCTATCAATGTAATCCATCATATAAATAAATTGAAGGAAATAAAACATATGATAATTTCACTAGATGCTGAAAAGGCATTTGAAAAAATTCAAAAACCCTTTATGATAAAGGTCTTGGAAAGATTAGGGATACAAAATCATATATAAATATAAGAAAAGCAATATACAGCAAGCCAACAGCTAACATCAAATTAAATGGACAGAAACTCAAAGCTATTCCACTAAAATCAGGAACAAGACAAGGCTGTCCACTCTCTCCATATCACTTCAATATAGTGCATGAAGTTCTAGCAATAGTTATAAGACAAAATAAGTACATCATGGGGATTCAAAATGAAAAGGAAGAAGTCAAACGTTTGTTTTTTTGCAGATGATATAGTATACATAAGTGACCCCAAAAAGTCTACCAAAGAAATTCTACAGCTGATAAATGCTGTTAGTGAAGCAGCAGGATACAAGATCATCTCAAAAAAATCAGTAGCCCTCCTATACACAAAGGATAAAGAATCGAAGAGAGAAATCAGAGAAACATCACCTTTCACGATTGCCACAAATAGCATAAAGTATCTTGGGGTAACACTAACCAAGGAAGTAAATGATCTATTTGACAAGGACTTTAAGAACTTGAAGAAAGAAATCGAAGAGGATACCAGAAAATGGAAAGATCTCCCATGCTCCTGGATTGGTAGGATCAATATAGTAAAAATGACAACTCTACCAAAGGCAATATATAGATTCAATGCAATCCCCATGAAAATCCCAACAAAATTCTTCATAGATCTTGAGAGAAAAATAACTAACTTTATATGGAAAAAAAAAACAGGATAGCCAATACAATCCTATACAATAAAGGAA
>JAQHUG010000158.1:4406660-4424611 GCA_028555095.1 Dicrostonyx torquatus
GAAGCCCATTCTCCATAGTAAGCGGGAGTGACTGAACCATATTTTTCATATTCTTGGGAACCTGCTATATATGCATTGGGGACTGGTGTATATGCATCGGGGACTGCTGTATATGCATTGGGGCCTGCGGAAGGCCCCCTATCCCATTTCCCGATGGAAAACAGGTTGTCATGCCTTTCTCTTATCGATCTACATTCATTAGTCCAGTGTCTGCCCTTACCATATCTTCTGCACAGGCCTGAAGCCTGAGGTCTCCTGTTACCATTATTCCTATAAGAGTTAGCATTCCTGAATTTATTTTGCCTACAATCTCATTTGAAATGTCCCAATTTCCCACAATTAAAACATTTTATGTTCTGAAATCTCCTCTTGCCATTATCTAGTGCCTCAATTAGCCACGTTTCTCTACCATAATCAAAACTTTCAACATTGGTTGTTTGCAAGACCCAGTCTTCAAAAGGTGCCTATCTGACACTTAAGGGCCCTATAATCCTTTTGTATTCCACAATATGTCTAGCTTCTGGGTCAGCTATCCCTATTTGCACTGCTGATGTCAATCTTTGTACGAAGTCGCTGAATGCTTCCTTCTGACCCTGTTTAATCCTGATATAAGATTGTATCTGTTGTCCTGGTTCCTGTACTCTGTGCCACACTTTCATAGCAGTCGTTGTGCACAGAGACAAAGTGTGATCATCATATGAAGCCTGTTCTTGAGGATCAGAATATATTCCCTCACCTATAATCTGATCTAACGGACCTCAGATCTGTTTTCTTGTTCCTGCTGTATCAATCGCCTGGCCTCCTCTTTGAAAAGACATTTCCAATGTAATTGTGACCCACTTTCAAGTACAGCAGAAGTCAACTGAATCCAATCTTAAGGGGTCACCTTATTATTAGAGGCCCAGGATCTAAGGATCTCGGTTACGTAGGATGAATGCAGGCCATAACTTACTACTGCTTGCTTAATCTCTTTCAAATCATTCATACGCAGAGGTTCCCATGTGGTTTCTTTCACAGCCTTTGAGCCCTTTGTATTTGTCAATTTTCCTGAAGTTTTGACAGGAAAAACTCTGGGGAAATTAGGCCGAGGTGTGTTTTGTATTGAGGATGGTAAAGTTTGACTCAAAACTTCTTGCTCTTGGTCGTCCAATAACTGTTCAACCTGTTCAAATCTGTGTACCACTGCCTTTTGAAATGTCTGGAATTCCTGTCCAGTGAATTGTTCTAATGACCTCATGGAGGATTCTAAATCATGAAATCTGGCCATCAAAGTTAATGTGTCATTTTATTGAGTGATTTGCATTGACTCCACATTAGCTTCTTGTATACATAACCTATCAGATATCCTTACATGTTCTTGTGACAGAATTTTAGTGGTAGACTCTACTCTACAAACTTTTTCTAAGAGCGATTGGGTCCCTTTTGCTGTGGTTTGAACCGATAATGACAGCCCGTGTACCTCTTATCCAGAGTGTTGAATTTATCCTTAAAAGAATCTGTATCCAGATGAAGATCAAAAGCCTGTTCCTCCAGAACAGTGAATCTATACTCAACGGAATTGAGTTTTGACCTTACCTCAGTCCTGCTCACCTCCATAACTATAAATTCGTCCTGACAAGAGTTAGACAATTTGGACATGTTGCCTTCCATGAGGGAAAGCTGGTTTCTAAAGGAGTTACTGTTTAATTGCATGGATTCTAAAGAGATCTTAGTCGCCTGGAGTTCACCAGTTTGATCAGAATTTTGTTGCTTCAGGGACTGAATTTTTGCATCAAGGAGTCTGACAATGTCATAAAACTTGAAAAATAAGGCACAAAAGATAATCAATTGCCCAAAGGAGGCCAGATGGGAAATATCCATATATATTGAAAAGATAATCAGACATTGCATAAGGCCTAAAACCATTTAGATCATCAAACGAGAGATTAACACATTGGTTGGTAGGAGGGGTCACAGTAGCGGAAGGCATATTACCGCAGCTCACCAGTAGATGTCGCAGTGGTACAAGGTTTCCACAGAAGGTCGTAAAGCTGAAATGTATGTCTGCTATGGCCTTGGGCAGTGAGCGGTCATGGCGGTGGGCAGTCCCGACACAATACTGCAGTGTCAGCAAGTGCATGGCAGTGGCTCAAACCCCCAGACCTTGGAAAACAGACACTGAAAAACTCCAGAGATGACAGAGCACAGCACAATTTCTGGAGTGCCAGAATCTCCGTTACAGGCACCTGCGTGGGGTGAAAGGGCGGGCGCGTACTGCAGGCAGGATGGCGGTGGCACAACCGGCCCCCATTCGGTGATTGGCAGGCGGCTGAGGTCCGGGCTTGGAGCGTGAAACCGGCAGGGAGAATAAAGGAGCACCAGGGCGGAGAGCGGGGAGCGGCTGATGGGCTAGGGGAAAGCGGCGATGGTCCCTGCCTCAGGCTCAGCAGTGGCACCGGTTATGGCTGCGGAGCGGAGTCGGGCTCGGGAGTAGGGCGGGAAATTCACAATGGTGTTCACAGCGAGCGAACACGGAAAAACCTGAGGAATTACTGGCAGTGACCGAGAGCGCTGTGAAATGGCAGGACACAGGCTAGGGAGAAACAGAGCCCACCCTGGGGAGAAATACAGCCCCACCCAGCTGGGGGGTCTTAAAATCACCCACGTTTTGGGTGCCATGTGTTACCACGCATTACTATATTAATTAGTTATCACCCAAACTAGATATATATAAACATACTGTTTAGCAGTCGGTAGAGCATGAGACTCTTAATCTCAGGGTCGTGGGTTCAAGCCCCACGTTGGGCGCCATGTGTTACCACGCATTACTATATTAATTAGTAATCACCCAAACTAGATATATATAAACATACAGTTTAATAGGAAAAGGAACTCACACAGGTTTACAATACCAGAATCTGGAAACATGCTTCTCTGAAGATGCCAGTAGACCCGTGATCCGCAGAGAGCTTACCAGGTGAATCTGCCCTTATATACCTAATTGGAATCTGACAGGCCAACCCCTAGTAATTAGCTAACGGCTAATTAGGGGTGGAATAATTAACTAATGGCGGGGTGTGGCTATAAGCTGAATAGGCCAGGACCATTCCCCTTCACATATCTGGATTTTTTTCAGGTTGTGTTTACGTTATCACTTCTATATTATTTTCAGGTCCTGATCATTTTTATTCATTTCCTTCTACTATTGTCTTTTCTTATCTTTCCTTAAAGGAATTTGCTCATTTCTTTCAATTTGGTTCATTTCTTTTTCTTTTAAGGGATTGTTTTCACTTCTTTAAGGACCTCTATCATATTCATAAAGTTGGTTTTAAGGTAGATTTCCTTTGGCTTCAGGTGTTGAAATATTCAGGTATTTCTTTAGCATTTCTGAGTTCTTTGTGGGGATATATTGCCTTAGGTGTAGTTGACTATATTCTATGCTAGCATCTAGGCATCTGAATTTGTGATGATTATAATAGGCTTCTATGTCAATTTCTGAGTTTGGGTTTGTTGTATGGATGCTTTCTTTCATGTCTTCCACCATCCTCTTTGGCCTGTGTAGCCTGTGGGTACGTATAGAGTCTGAACTTGAGTTTGGGGCAGGAGTTCTCATGGCCTTCATGGGCCTGTGATACAGCAGTGTGTCTTTGCCTGTGTTTGAATATGTTACCCAATGACAACTAGGGTAAGGGGATTGGATATAATGTTTGAGGGCACTGAGATGGTAGAGGTATTTAGAATCCAGGCAGCCAATGTGAAGATCTGGTGACTTTTGTATCATTTTTTTCCAGAACAATATTTCCATTCGAATTGGGGTCTTGGATATGGTAAAGATGAGGGGAGAGGTAATTGAGACTAGGGTAGGCAGCATACCTGGGCTTTAGCTATCAGAGAAGTAAATATTTAAAACATTGTCATTGTTTTTTAATTTGAATATTCTGGTAGCAATTTTGGACAATGTAGTTTGTACTCTGGCAACTGAAGACCTCCTTCAGACATATCTATGTTATCTCTTGATCCCAAAAGTTGGCATCCAATTTTAGCAATAAGTCAAAGCTCACAGATTTATTAAAATCTCATCACCTGAAAACACGACCCTGAGTGAGATAACCCAGACCCAAGAATATGAATATGGTATGTACTCACTCATTAGTGGATTCTAGCCATAAACAAAGGACACTGAGCCTATAGTTTGTGATCCTAGAGAAGCTAAGTAATAAGGTAAACCCAAAGAAAAACACATATAGATCCTCCTGGAAATTGGAAGCAGACAAGATCGTCAGGCAAAAGTTGGGAGCATGAAAGTGGGGGTGGGGTTGAGGGAAGGGGAGAGGGGGAGAGAGAGGGGAGAAGGGGAAGTTTGGGGAGAGCTTGGGGAATTGGGATGTTTGATATGAAGGAATGATGAATATGGGAGCATAGAAGGAGATATCTTAATAGAGGGAGCCTTTTGGGGGTTGGCAAGAGGCTTAGCTCTGAAGGGGTTCTCAGTTGAACAAGGAAGTCAGGACCACGAGGGGTTGGTCCACCCATTGAGACAGTGTGCCTGACCTAATGGGAGCTTACCAAATCTAGCTGGACTAGGACTAAACAAAGCATGGGATCAAACTGGACCCTCTGAATGTGACTGACAATTGAGGCAGACTGAGAAACCAAAGATAATGGCATTGGAACTTGTCTCCACTGCATGTACGGGCTTTTTGGCATCCTTTCCTAATTGGATGCATACCTTCCTAAGCCTGGATGGAGGAGGGAAGGCCTTGGACTTCCCACAGGGCAGGGTACCCTGCTCTCTCTCTTAGGACTGGTGGGGGAGGGAGCGGAGGAGGGGAGGAAGTGGAGATTTTGAATGGTATTATTTACAAAGTAATAAAACTTATTAGAAAAAAATCTCATAACCTTCAAAGACTTGCACCTCATTTGTTTGTTATTTTCTTTAATTCTTTTATGTATTTTACCACATTTTACCACAGCCTTTTCTTTCTCCTCTCCTCCAAATACCTCCTGCCTTCCTTGCCCCATCAATCTACCCTTTCTCTGTATTTGCTCAGAAAGGGGCAAGCCTTCCATGGGCATCAGCGAAACATTGCATATCAAGCTGCCATAAGTCCCAGCACCTCCCCCTTGTTTTCAGGTGGGGTAGAGCGATCTAGCATGAGTAATAGGGTCCCAAGAGCCAATCAAAGCACAAGGAAGAGCCCCTTGTCCCCATTGCCAGGATTTCCACAAACAGAAGAAGCTACACAACATTTACATGTATGAAGAGGGTCTAGGTCAGTTTCAAGTATTTAAAATTTAATTCTTATAAGTCATGTATGGTTGAGACAACAGTTCTCCATCTCTGGACTCATAAAACTAAAAATCAAATTATGATAAAAATGTTAGATTGATATTAATTATGTAATCAATTTGCATTATATTATATTGTATTTAACCAAAAAAAAATAAACTTTGAAAATAATCTATTGATCGCCAGTGACTCATTTCAACAAATACTTCAACAACTATAGTTAGACCATCTCCTTGAGTCAATGTTATGTTCAACAACAAAGAGTTAAATTTGAAAAACATATTAAGCTTGTCAATCATAAAATATAACCTGAAATAATATTGCTAGAAACGTTATGAAAAATATAAATTATATTACAATATGTTTTAATAGAGAGTTTCAAAAGCACCATATAACACTAACCTACTGCTCTGGGTTCTCTTCTTTAAAATACTTATTTGCTAGAGTAAACTTAATCTGTTGATTTTCAAGTTGGCATAATTCTTTCTTTAGATGCCGTACTACCACAAGGAAGATTATTAGATACAGGATTTCCTGTAATACAAGGAGGGAGTATCACTTCACGGTGATGCTCTGGAATGCTTGAACAAATACAACATTCAGTTGGAACATGGTGGCATGTAAATGGATATTGAAAAACAGTCTTTCTTGCTGGAAGAAATAATGATCCCCAAACCTGAACTAATTAGAGTGTTTAAGTATATATATAATATTTTGAAATTAATTATTGTCAATAATATCTATATTTCATGAACTCTTATAAAAAATCCTTCTGAATTTCCTGTGTATAACAAATCTGATCTCTGACAAAAAGCTTCTGTTACTATTCACACTATTTATGCTTAGACAGATTTATTTTATCATACAACATTTAGATTATTGTTTTTAGTATATTCCTGTATTTCAGCTGAGTCTATTTAGATGACATGACAATGTTTGAACCATGGAAATCACCTGTAGACTCGTATTAAGTTACCTACTATTCTGTTTGGCAGCAAGGCCAATTTGGAAAGTTTAAGATATTTTTGTAATTTAGACATTACAATTTCTCACTTATGATAGCTTAAGTTAAACTTTAATTTTGTGATGATTGAAAAATATAAATTCCATAACAATTGCATTTCAAACATTGGATTTTATCTTTGCTTGCCCCATTGACTTATGATAAAATATACTCTTGTCCCTCTGAATTGGTAATAGTCTACATCAGTTTTAGGATCATTGTTATTTTATAGTATACTGTTTGTTAATTGAATTTTCAATTTATTATATGAGTTTTTGTACAATACCCAAATACCAAGACTCATCCTCTAATATATGATATGGAACATGCTAGATGATATATACATCTATGTACTACTATATATTATTTACTATATACACAAGAAATAAAACATATCCAGGCTGAAATTTAATTTAATTTATAAAACATTTTGATACTTTTGTTTGATAAATTTGAAATTGTACTCTCTATTATGGTCAAAATTATATCAGGCCACCTGTTAAATTAAATGAGTGATATTGTAACTCTTATTTCAAAGTTTTCAAATGCAGAGACAGAAAGGAATAGTAAATGGAGCAAAGGAATTTACATATAGCTTTCATATGTTTAATAATTGAGGAATAAGTGTCCTTGAGTAATAAATATCCTCTAGAAAGAACCAATTAAAAATATGCATCTACAATTTTTAAAAAGTCCTTTAAGTCCTAAGATTTTTTTTTTAAATCTTAGGTTGGCATCACTTCAATAAGTCATTAAAAGCAATAATTTTGAAAAAAAAAACTTTCTTTGTAAAATTGTAGCTCTCCCGTGTTTCCCTACTTTTTGCAGGTGTTACTGATATTATTCCTTAGTTCAGCATCATTGAAGACATAACCTAATTACCCTGAATATTCAGTATTCTGGATACAAATGCTTTATAAAATTTGTGATTGTTTGAAATAACTTTCATTTTCATTGTTTCTCTCTTCAGTCACCTAGGAAAACAAAACAGAAATGATTTAATTCTTACCTTAACCACTATACCCTGACCCATTACCAAGATTGACCTTATTGTCCAAAGAGACTGTGACAGTTTTATTGAAATTACTAAATGTGGATCTTACACACATCTCTATTTCTGTGAGGAAACTATGACCTAGGCAACATCCAAAGGAAAGCATTCACTTGGGAGCTTGCCTACAGGTTCTGAGGTGAGACAATGACCATCATGTCATAGGAAGCATGGAAGCAAGCATGAAGGCATGGCACAAGAGAAGTAATCAATAGCTTACATCTTATATAAAAGGCATAGGCAGAAAATATCAGATGTGACTTGGGCTTTTGGAGAATAACATACCTTTGTAAACAAGTCCAAATCTCTGTTTTACCCAAAAAGATTCCCTCTGATGAGGGACCACTGTGAGCCATTCTCATTCTAACCACTATTGTTAGCAAATATAAAGTCTGGTTTATCTGGTTATGTATACATTTATTTAAATTTTTAAGATTTACTTTTTATGGTAGAAGTGAAACCAAGTTAGATTTTGCAGTAGCCTACTATGTTATTATCATAGAGGTAACATAGTAAAGTAGTTTTGAGGGTGTTATTTATATTCTGAACAATAAATGATTTAAAACAGCTAATAAACTTGAAATGCTGATTCAACAAATTGGAAAAACAGCTTGATCTTTAAATAAAAGCAAACATAAGAATATTTAAATAGTATTCACAGCAGGAAGGTCAAGGGAGTTAACATAGTTTACAATATGATATGTATTATGTGGTTTAAGGAAGATAGTGATTAAATGAGGTCATGCAATTTTCCAAATTTATATGGTATTTTCTAATTTTGGGGGGCTGATCAACACATTTCTTTTCTCTGTTTAGTACTACATTTAATCACATAATCAGCCTGAAAAACACATTTAGAAATACCTAATTGGAAATGCAATTTTTATCATACTAACACAATAGAATGTGCATTTTGTTCAGGAAATTGTGATCATATACTTTGGAAACATGACACCATAATTATGCAATTTGAAGTCATAAAAGGCATCTGGTCTCATTCTCTATCATACAAAATAATTTAATTTGTTCATTGAAAAGCTGCAATGTTTGTTGTCTTGGATATATCTCATTATTGAATGAAAAATAATACATTTTTCTAACAAATGAATCAGTATTATATTAATACATTGTAAAATTCACATAGCCTTTTCAAACTACTAAAAGATGTGATAATTTAAATGGGTACTTATAAATTTCTATTTTACATGAATAGCAACAATCTGGATTTCCAATACGGAAATAAATTTGGCAAAAATAAAATTTTGAAAAAATGGTTTTTGTTAACAACGAACTGCATAATATGTTCTTGCCATTTTAAGGTCTGTGTTTTGTGTGTCACAGCTAAAATGGAACAGATTTTTCAGAAAAAAAATAGGACAAACCAAAAAGGGTCACTCTGATACTTCAAATCAGAAAAAATAAAATAAATAAATGCAATACACCAAAATTAAACTATACAAATTTTTCATAAGAATTATTTCATTTTATTTCCATATGATGTCATTGTAATGATTTAATACATATTTTATATATGCAGCAATATTTACATATTTATAAATTTATATGTTATTATATATTATTTTAAAGAAATGTTTGGGGCACTCTGGACTGCTCTTATAAAGATAATTTCTCTGTTTAATGTATGTTCTAATTCTATAAAAGTTTCATGTATGTTACATGTGTAAATCTTATTTTTAGGTTCAAAATTTCTATATTCTTTACATTGTTCACTAGTTTTTAATAACATCATTTGAGGTTAATTGAAAACATAATAGATTTTTTTCAAAATGCATGCTTTTTATTGCTCAATAACATAGCATCACAATCTATAGTTTTTATGAAATGTCAAGCTATTTTCATTATGAATTATATCTTGTATTTAAGCCTGAATAGTGATAAACGTTTGCATTTTACATTAATTGTTTTCATGTGAAATCCAATCTCTCAAAGTCAGGAGTAACTTTTAGGTATTTTAAAATGTTGTTAATTTAATAAATAATAGAATTAAGTTAATTAAATATTTTATTACCTGTAGTATGATCAATCTTGCTATTTTAAATAAAGTAGACAAAAATAAAAATATTTTATTACTGCAAAAACTTAAAAAATATGTGTATATAGACTATAATAGTTTTTCAAACAGAAATTCTTATTTTGTTATTCTAAATTTCTTTCTAAGTACTAGAAGAAGCTATTGATTGCTAGTTATAATATATAATTTGTGTGAGTAGACATAATCCCTTAAGAAAAATTAACATGATGAACATAAAATATTGATTAAACAGTAAATGATGTTTATATATTTGTTGAAAGAAAACATTAAACATTTATGTGACTAGAACACTCTTTGTGTATCTGGAAAAAAATATTATGGAGTATGTCCTCAATATATATTCAACTATTTTCTCATTCTAAGTGAACTTCACAGAATTATGACAGTCTGAGGGTTTTTTTTTTTACTTTATGCATTTGGTGAATTCTATTGCCAAATTATCGTATCTTGCAATTGCTCATTTTTCTTAGGCATGTGACATGGTAATGAGGTATGCTAAATCAATTAGCAGTATGGAAAGTGACAGATGTATTACAGTTCCTTAAGTTTTCTAGTCACCACTTAAACATTAATTATCTGCCACTCTCTTAACTTTAGCCTATTACCTGCAATAACACAAATGTAGCAATACAGAAAAAGAAATATTTCACAAATTTCACATTTTAAATATTGAAGAAATAAATGTAATAGCATTAAAGTAAAACTAGTGAGCTATAATAAAGTTGCTAGGAACAAAAAGAGAGCATAACAGTGTAAGACATGATAAATTGTTCAAGAAAAGCATGAAAAAGCAATTTTAATGTGAAAATTGTAGTAAATCTGAGGTAAATTGTTGAATGAATGCAGCAGAAGAAATAGTTGCCAGTTTAAAAATAACCCCAAGAAAAATCACACAAAAATGCAAATATTGCAAATTAGTATGACAAACAGTGCTAAGTCTATACAAGAAAGAATCAGACGTTTCAAAACCCAAAATCACAGAAAGACTGAAAATAAACAAATATGAAACAATAGAAATATATGAAGAAATATTGGAGATATTGAATACCTGGATTGATGAAAACTATTAGAAGGTAATTCAGTGAGAAAATATTTCCCTGGTAACAATACACTTTGATATAAAGTGCTTCCCACAGGAAATGAAGCATTGTTTTTAGTGATGTTTACAAATCAGATGGGAAAATGAGGCAAATGTTTTTGTATTAGTTCCTTGAAAATTTCATGCATTGCATTTTGATAACTTTGGCCCTCATTCCCCCAAATCCCCCTAGATGCATACCACATCCTATTCGATGAAACTTGTGCCCTGATAGTTTTTACACCTATGAAATTCAACTTGTGATTTTTCTACATTAATACTTAGATGTATGGCCTTTCACTGAAGTGTGTTAAGCCTACCAGCACTCACAAGCTTCAAGAATATTCACTCTTAACTAATGTCTATTAGTTGACATTAGCTCCCTAGCAAGGAATGAGACTTCCTTTGTACACAAGCTGGGATGTGTTCTGAATTGAATTTGTTTGTACAGGTGTTATACATGCTGTAGGGTAAAAGGACTATCCAAACACACTTTTACCCTGGATCCAGACTCTGTCAAAGAAATAAAACTTGACTGTGAAACTAGAACCACAAGGATTAACAGGGGCAGTGAAAGAAACAGTTTGGGCCTGAAATCAGAGTCAAAACTGCCCCTGACCAAGTGAACGTGAAACCAACCTAATCCCTAAGCAGGAATTTAAAAAAAAAAAAGACCCTTGAGGAGAAAAATCTAGTACTTTTATCTGAACGCAGAGCCAGAGAAAGAAATACACTCTGATTCTAGAACCCAGAGCCTGTGAAAGAAACACTACCCTGAAACCAGAACTAAAGAAACACACCCTTACCATGAAACCATATCCAAAGAAGCAGGCTTAGGGCCAGTCAAAGAAATGCACCCTGGCCCTGAAATTAGAGCCATAAGAATAAAAAGGGCCAGTAAAAGAAACACAGTTTAGCCCTGAAACCAGAGCCAACTCTGCCACTCATGAACAGAACACAAAACCAACCAATCCTTGAGAAGGATAACTAGCTAATCTGAGTTTATCCAAATTCAAGGGTATGGAAATTTGAACAATTCCCTTCGTGCAAAATATTCTCCTGGTTTAAAAAATATATATACCCTTAAGAAACCCTATATAAGCCCATTTTCCCGTTTAGCTATCATTTGTGCTTCTCCACCATGGCAGAGTTAGCCACTCTCCAGGATTCTTCCTTCCAAAATAAATCTTATTCTTAAAAGAGTTTTGGGTTAAGATCTTCTTTCACCAAGTTCTCTTCTCAGACATTCCCTTAGGGAAGCTGAGCAGAAGAAGAAATGGATACTTCTTCTGGGAAACTCCTTTGGGAACAGAACAGAAGTAACCTGTCCCTGAAGAAAGAGGTGATTACAATATTTCTGCAGGGATTTCCGCTTTAACAGAGTGAAGCAGAAGTAACGTCTTGGGCCAGAGCTGAAGAGAAATGAATACATTTACTGGGACATTTCCCTAGGGGAATATAGCAGAAGAAATAGATACCTCTTCCTGGAAGCTCCCTTTGTGTGTGTGGAGAGGAGCTGCATTGGTACATCCTTCAGGGAGATCACCCTCATCCACACTCCAGTTTCAGATATAGCCTGACTTCCAAACAAGTCAAGATAGTTTTCTCCTCACAGCAGTACGTATTCAAGATATATCCTTTTACAGCTGTAGTTATGCCTTGACTTTGTGACTATTCAGAATACCTTTGCCTCCAGAGCTGTCTCTTTACAGCTTTACATATACTCTGACATCCTGCCAAGTCAGGATACCTTTCTTCTTACAGCTGTATGTGTCAAAGACATCACCCTTCACAGCTGTATTTATACCCTTACTTCATGACAAGTTAGGACAGTTTTCCCTCAGAATCAGTAATATTTGCAGTCGTAATTTCTGAGTTCATATGTGTAGTTGCACTGTTATGTCTGAAAGACACTGTTTCTTTGATGTCATTCACAACCTCTGACTCATACTGGCTTGTGGTGCCCTCTTCTGCAATGATACCCAAGACATAGTTTTAATAATTTGAAGGATAGGAACTTTGAATCTGAAAATTTACTTCCAGTGAAAGTATCATTGAAATAGCATAGCAAATTATATGCATTTTGAAAAATAAAGAACATAGGTAAATTAGTAAATTTCTTGTAAAAATATTCAATAATTTGAATACACATATGCACACACTTTAGTAAAAAATGGAATTTTAGTAAATAAAATTCAAAATATAAAATGATAAGTGGTGATGCATTTTAGAACATGAATATCATAAGAAAAATATCTTAGGTTTTGACAGAGTTGATAGACATTAATTTGGTAGGTATTTTGATCAAAAGTGAAATAATCACAAAAGAATGAAAACTGAATTCACATGGATAAAATAAAAAATAGAATATGATAGTCTTAAAAATGATGTTACATGTTATCATTTTCAACAGTTATTAAAATATTTTTTTTGTTTTTCGAGACAGGGTTTCTCTGTGGCTTTGGAGCCTATCCTGGAACTAGCTCTTGTAGACCAGGCTGGTCTCAAACTCACAGAGATCCACCTGCCTCTGCCTCCTGAGTGCTGGGATTAAAGGCGTTTGCCACCACCGCCTGGCTATTAAGAATAATTTCTAATGGAAATGGGAATAAACTAGTATTTGGAAAGCTAGATAACATTATTACAAGGGATAGATAATGTACCTTCAATCCTAGGTTTGTACAACAGGTAAACACCATGGCCAAGCAGAATAAGAAGGTACAAAGTGAATGGCAAAGGAGTTAGAGTGATTTGTGATAATGCCTTTCTCATTGAAAGAGACCTCAGTAAATTGCAGGACCATAGAGAAATAAAATCATGCACCACCAACAAACTGCAATATATTTTTAATTAATAGACATTTTAAAGATTAGAAAATGAGAAGTAAAACAGAAAATCTTATGTGGTACTGTGTAAGGGAAAAGAGGCATGGGGAAATTCCCTGTTCCAATATTAATAGACTGAATTTGTATTGGGGTCATTTTATTTAAAACTGGGGAGCCATGATTTATTTTGTTAAATTTGTTTATATACTTTTATTGCTTTATAAATAATACCATTCAAAATATCCACTTGCCTCCTCCCATTTCCCTCCCATTCCCCCTCCCACTCCCTCTTCTACCTCCAGTCCTAGGAGAGGGTAGGGTACCCTGCTGATGGAGAAAGGTTTTAGCCAATCAGGCTAATAACCATGCCCCGCCATTAGCCATTAGCTAATTATTTGGGTTGGACCACCAGGTCCCCCTTGTATATAAAAGGGACAGCCCATGTGTACTTGCTCTCTTGTTCCCTGCCCAGTACTCTCTTGGAAAGCGTGGGATCATGGTATTTTATGTCTGTTTATATTCTTTCATCTATTAAAATATATATATATTCTAAAGGTAGCTGGCTTGGGTAATTACTTCATTAATTACATCGATATCTGGCGTGCAATGTGGGGCTCGAACCCACGACCCTGGGATTAAGAGTCCCATGCTCTACTGACAGCTGGTACAGGAACAATTAGATGCTCACCACATATAAGAATCTACCAGCCCATGGAATTCTCCTGTATTTGTTGTTAAGAAGAAATCTGGTTAATGGAGAATGGTGACAGAGCTCAGAGCTATCAACAAGGTTATTCAACCTATGGGTTCTCTACAATACGGAATTCCTCTGCCCTCTTTATTACCAAAAGGATGGTCTTTAATAGTTATTGACTTGAAGGATTTCTTTTTTATTATTCTTCTGCAGGAGAAAGGTAGAGAAAAATTTGCTTTTACAATGCCTACTTATAATAACTCTCAGCCTATGAAGAGATACCACTAGACTATCTTTCCACAAGGTATGCTAAATTCCCCATTCCTGTGTCAATATTTTGTACATCAACCACTAAAAATAATATGTAAGCAATTTCCTAAGTCCATAATTTATCATTATATGGACGACATATTGTTATCTGTTTCAAACATATATACCTTAGAAAGGATGTTTGAGGAGGTGAAGATAATTTTACCTAAATGGGGTCTACAACTTGCTCCTGAGAAGATTCAGAGGGGAGATTCTATTAATTATTTGTGTTACAGAATTTGTTTACAAAAAATCAAGACGCAAAAGGTACAAATAAGAAGGGATCAGTTGCCAACTCTTAATGACTTTCAAAGACTATTAAGGGACATTTCCAGCCTACGACCGGCTGTTGGGATAACAACTGATTTGATAATGCATCTAAATAAGATTTTGAATGGTGATAAAGATATGAACAGTCCTAGTCTCTGCTGAGGCAGAGAAGGAACTAATAATGATTGAGGAAAAATTACAGAAGGTGACTGTTGATGGGGTAAACCCAGAGCTGAGTTGTATTCTGGTCATATTGCCTTCCAGAATTTCTCCTACATGAATTTTAATGCAGAGAGATGATATTATCTTAGAATGGATCTTCTTACCACATAAGCCAAGTAAAAAATTAAAAACTTATGTAGAAAATGTCTCTGAATTAATTATAAAGGGCAAGCTAAGACTTCGTCAACTAGCAGGCATAGACCCAGCAGAAATTATAGTGCCTTTCAATGCTATGGAAATAAGAAAGCTATGGAAGATAATGAACCATGGCAAAGAGCTTGGGTTCTTTGGGAGAAATTAATAGCAACTATCCCAAAAGTGATAGGCTTAATTTTATAAAGAGAACCTCATGGATTCTTCCTCAGATTGTGCGTAATACCCCAATAACTGGAGCTCGCATGTTCTATACTGATGCCAATAGTGAGGTAAGTATGGTTACAAGTCAGATGAATTGAGTAAGGTGGAACAAAGTCCTTATAATTCTGTCCAGAAGGCAGAATTATATGCTATCCTAATGGTACTAAGGGATTTTACAGAACCTCTTAACATTGTTACTGACTCACAGTATGTGGAAAGAGTTATCTTGCATATTGAAATGGCTGAATTTATACCAGATGATACAGAATTGATTTCATTGTTTATCCAGGTTCAAGACATTATCAGAAATAGGCTTTGTCCTATGTACATAACACACATCCAATCTCATACGGGTCTTCCAGGTCCTCTAGCAAAAGGTAATACAGAAATTGATCAATTACTGATTGGAAGTGTGCTACAGGCCTCTGAATTTCATTAAAAAACACCACATCAATAGCAAAGGTTTGAAGAAAGAAACAAGCTAAGGAGATTATGAAGAGATGCCCTACTTGCTCTTTTTATAACCAGACACCATTACCTGCAGGGACTAACCCTAATGGTTCTCAAAGGAATGAAATCTGTCAGATGGATGTGTTTCACTTTGCAGAATTTGGGAGACTGAAATATGTGCATCACACCATTGATACGTATTCAGGCTTTCAATAGGCATCTGATTTAAGCTCTGAAAAGGCTGATTCAGTAATAACGCACTTATTGGAGGCTAAGGCCTCAGTAATAACACACTTATTGGAGGCTAAGGCCATCATGGGTATACCTGCGCAAATAAAAACAGGTAAATGTCCAGCTTATGTCTCTAGAAAAATAAAACGGTTTTTTGCTTATTTTAATATCAAACATGTCACAGGTATACCATATAATCCTACAGGTCAAGAAGTTATAGAACGATCAAATTGAACAATAAAGGATATGTTGAATAAACAGAAAGGTGTGGAAAATGCACCCAGAAATAGGTTGCATAAAGCTTTATTAACCTTGAACTTTCTTGATGCTAATGACAAAGAAACAACAGCAGCGGAAAGACATTGGATAATCGAAAAATCTGTTGAGCTAAATCAACCAATTTATTTCAAGGATGTGCTGACCTCACAATGGAAACCAGGAGAGGTGCTGTGTTGGGGAAGGGATTTTGCTCTTGTTTCCACAGGAGAAGAAAAATTATGGATACCATCAAAATTAATAAAGGTCCGGTTAGGAGAAGAAACCACTACAAAGGGAGATATGATGACTCATCCACAATGACGATAATCTTACAAGTGTTAAGACAGACAGGTAAGAGGGGGGCAGGGTTCTGTTCTTTTCTCCTCAGGAAAGTAGTCATCTTCAGAAGGTCTGAAAGGACTTTGGATATATGTGAATACTGATGGATAAACACAGTCCACAGCCCAACAAGGATAAGTAAGAGAACTCAATAGATGCTGTGAGTAAAAATCTTTACACACACACATGTATATATGTATATATATACATAAATGTATTGATATGGATACTGGTTAAGGCCTCTTATACTTATATATATAAATATTCATAACTATGTAGAGCTGGTTTTAGAGTGAGACTCTGACTCAGTCCCTCTCTAATTCCAAGCCTGTTATTAAGAAAACGCCCCAGAGTTTCTGTCATATGTCAAGAGTCAGTTGATATAGGACAG
This sequence comes from Dicrostonyx torquatus, assembly GCA_028555095.1. Classification (NCBI taxonomy): domain Eukaryota; kingdom Metazoa; phylum Chordata; class Mammalia; order Rodentia; family Cricetidae; genus Dicrostonyx; species Dicrostonyx torquatus. The sequence continues at coordinate 4,423,461 of JAQHUG010000158.1, forward strand.
AAAATAAACTTAATTTAAAGAATATCTTTCCTTTTCTTTGTGTCTATCATAACTTTCATTGATATGTGTAATTAATGTTTTCAGTTTTCTACAATGCATAATGAATTTTTCTACAGCAATTTTTGAAGTTTCCAAAAAGAGGATGACAGCACTGGATGGTGGCCTCATTTTGGTAACTTTGAGTAGTCTTAAACTATGTTGTATTTCCAGGAAAGAAAATGGAACCCATTGACAACACCTTTATCTGGCTGATACAACATCAGGACACAGATGACACTGCTATAGGACCCATTTGGATGCAATTCGCCAGAACGATTTCAACTTGGATAGCTGATATGGATCCCCTAGACAAAATGTCGTCCCCATGTCAGCAGGAAGTAGCTTTAGAGAATGACACCCCGTCTCCCAGAAATCTTTGCCCTCAGACTTTGGGACTTAATTTAGGGGTTGATTATGCCTTGCATATAATTGAGAGATGGGGGAGGGATAATGGATTGATATTTTTATTGTTTGTAACTTCATGTTCAATGTCTGTTCCCATTGTATATATCTATACTAGAATTAGATTGATCATATTTAGACAAAAGTGGGGGATGATGGGGAAAGATTTTAGCCAATCAGACTTATAGCCACAACCCGCCATTAGCCATTAGCTAATTATTTGGGTTGGACCATCAGGTCCCCCTTATGTATAAAAGTATAAAAGGGATAGACCACGTGTGCTTGCTCTCTCGTTCCCTGCCCAGCGCTCTCTTGCAAAGCATGGGATCCTGGTATCGTGAGTCTGTTTATATTCTTTCATCTAGATAGCTGGCTTGGGTAATTACTTCATTAATTACATCGACACACTGCCCTATGGGAAGTCCAAGTCCCTCCCCCCTCCATCCAGGCTTAGGAAGGTATGCATCCAAATACACTAGAATCTCAAAAAGCCAGTACATGAAGTAGAGACAAATCCCAGTGCTATTATCATTGGCTTCTCAGTCAGCCTCAATTGTCAGCCACATTCAGAGGGTCCAGTTTGATCCCATGGTGTTGTAATTAGAGGAGGAGGGGTACGTGTTGTGTTCCCCAGCCGCCTGGCTCCCAAGCCCCCTGATGCTGACCAGCTCAGCTACTGGTTGCTTGCACCCGAAATAACCACATGAGGA
>JAQHUG010000158.1:4476754-4530895 GCA_028555095.1 Dicrostonyx torquatus
TCCCATAGGGCAGGGTATCCTGCCCCATCTGAAGGAAGCAGGGGGAGGGCGGTGGGGTAGTGGGGGAGCGGGAGGGCCGGGAACAAGGGGAGTAAATGTAAATTTTCTTTTAACAATAAAAAAATAAAAAAAAGTTCTGTGCTTTCTCTGTGATTCCAGATAAAAACTCCCTGTCTCATCTCCATGTCTTCAGCAAAGCAACTGTGGCAGCTATCCCATCGCCCCCTTCCCATTTATTATGGATCCCATAGATTTTCCTCTTCTATTCTTTTGCAGGTTATTGTTTTGTCCAAAGTCCCAACACTAGCTGGCAACCCCTATCCCCCAAAGGGTCTCTCTAGTCAGGAAAACATGTAGGCTGAAGGCAGATCTACATGTCTCCTCTGTTCCTCCAGATCTAATAATTTTCCGTCTCAGCACCAACTTTTGCAGAAAATCTTCTGCAGTATCTGTGGCCCTATCTTCACCAGATAACAAAGATCTCTTACGACATTTTTTTTTCCCAAAACTTTTCCCAGTATCCCAGCCTCCAGCACCGGTAGGCATTCACTGTGCACACATCAGCTGAGGAGACCAGGAAAACAACCAAGCTAACACCTTCAAATTCTCCACTCCTTCAAATTCAATCTCTCAGTCTCATCACTACCTCTAAATCACAATACCTACTGCAGCCTTCCTTGTCTGACCATTCATATCTCCCATGAATTCTACAAACCTTCTCCTATCATATTCCCTCTTCCAACTTCTTGATTTTTTCCTGTCCTCAAGTCCAGCAAGTATTTCCTGCTAATCCAGGGGCCACTCCTCCATGGAAGCAGATGGGCTATTTGTAGATATTACCTCTTCTTCTGATCCTCTAGATCCAGTCAACCAGTCTTATTCCCAGTGCTGTAGCAGACCCTCTGGAATGACCTCTGTTCACTATTTCTTCCAGTTCCAAGGAGAAGAAATGAACATATCCTTGTTGAGCCATATGTTTTCCCTCCATCATTTGAACCTCTTCAGACCCCCACACTATCTCTGTTTCTAATAGTCAGATCCCAATATTCAGAGACATAATTTATCTGGAAAATCAAGCAGGCACAACTATCAGACCCAAAGATAAATTAATACCAGGTGGTACATGGACATCACACTCTCAGAAAATCTATATAAGAAACAGAAATCAGGGGATAAAACCACAGATCACAAGGACAAATCAAGAAACCAGCATCTAGAACTATAATCATCCCTATCCCAGATGCCTAGATGCTGGCATAAAGAGACAATAACAGCCAAGGTAATATGTCTCCACTAGTACCCAGATATCCTATCACAGGAGCTCCTGAGTATTAAAACACATCTAAAACACAACAAAAAATAACAAATGAAGGGGTGTGGTCCCTTGGCCTGTGACCACACCCTGCTGCCACCCCCAAGGGGGCCGGGTCACCGATTCCCAGGAGGGGTATAAATATTGGCAACCCAGGCAGAGAGCTCTCTCTGCGCGGACCGCCGACCTGTCTGGCTTGCCTGCATCTACAGAGGAGCCCTTTCCGGTACTGTAACCTATGCCCTTTATTGTGTGTCTCAAATAAACTTCCACAAACAAATCCACCTGTATGAAAATGATAGAGATCCTTAAAGAGGAAATGAATAATCTTTAAAGAAATGCAGGAAAACACAAACAAAATGATAGAGAAAATTAAAAAAATATCTTAAATAAATCTACAAATAAATTGTCATGGGAAAGAATTCCTGTGGATCCTTTTTTCTCCCTGTTTCCTCATATCCAATACTGCAGTTCCAACCCTTGCTCTGTAGCCGTACAACTGTGGCAGCCTTCCCTGACCAACTGTTCCCATCTACTTTGAATAAAACAGATCTTTCTCTACTGACCTCCTTCATCCAACTCATTGCTTTGACTCTGCTTCCAACCCCATCAAACACCCCATGCTAACAAAGCATTCTGTCTAGTCAGGTCAAGAAGTAGGCTTCCAACAAATCCTCACCTCTCTTTTTTCCCAGTTCTAATCTCTCATTTTGTGGCCAGCTCTGTAGCAGAATACCTACTGTGTGCTCTCCCTTTTCTTTGTGACCAGGCTCCAACTAATCCCAATGATTTTCTCCTCCAAACTTCTTTCTCCCAACTACTTTCAATATTCTAGCCTCCAACACCAGCAGGTATTCCCTGTGAACCACAGCTGTTCACAGTTAGGCAATAGACAGAATAGGCATAATATTCTTTTCAAATACAGATAGGAAACAGAAATCAAGGAATGAGCACCTATCTAATGAACGCAAACCCAGAAATCAGCAATGATTGTGTTTGAGCTACTGTCCTTGCTATTCTTTTTATAAGAATCAGAAAATGTAAACAACCTAGCTGTTCCTCAATTGAAGAATTGATAAAGAAACATAATGAATGGAGTATTACTCAGCTGTTAAAAATGACATCATTACATTTGCACGCAAAAGGATGGAATAAAAAAAATCATCCTGAGTGAGGTAACACAGGCCAGAAAGATTAATATGATATGTATTCACTAATAAATTGATATTAGCTACAAATAAATGATAACCAAGCTACAATTCATACACAGACTGGACATAAATATCCCCTGGAAGTGGAAAATAGAAAAGACTTTACAGGTGGACTGGAAACCAGTGAAAATAAGAACAGGAGGTTCAAATAGCAAGGGAGAGGTAGGAAGATAGATTTGAAGGAGAGAATGTAGGGGAAGAAAATTGTACTTGAGGGGCATGTGAGTATCATATGGTAACCTACTACAATGGAAATTTTCTAAAATATATGAAGTCAATCCTAACTAGTTCTCCTAACAATAGGGGAGACAGGGTCCCAACTGGCCATTTCTTGTCACCAAATGAGTCTTCCATTGTAAATACTGGGTTACATTCAATTGAGTTTTTTGGCCAATATGGTCTCATGAAATTGCCCCCCCTCTAAAAAAACCATGGACTATTGGTAAGACAATGGGTTGCTTGTTGTAATCAGACAGCAGGGTGAATGTTTCAAAAATAAGACCAGTACAACTCATTTTGAATGAAGTTTCAGCTGGTGCCTATATGATGCCTTCACCTCTGTTTATAGTATCTCTGGTATAAAAAGATACTCTGCATGCTACTAGAGTAGAAGTGTAAATACCAACACAGTCACAAAAACCTCGACCTACAATCTGTCTACCCTATGAGACATCCTACAGCCACTGCAGCACAGAACTATTTGGATAAACAAGAATCAGAGAGTAGATATACCAAAAACCTAGGATAAAACCAATTACTACTGATCTAAAAAATATAAAAATAAAATGACTCCTAATGATATTCTCCTATACTCAGTCCTTGGTCATTCAATATTAGAGAAGCTTCCTCCTGAAACAGAAAAGGTCAGTTGCAGAGATCCACTGTCACACCTGACAATGTGGCGTGTGTGTGACAACATGAGAAGTTTAAGGGGAGGTTCGTGCTTTCGAATTATGCCTCTGGCATTCCTCGGTAATCAGCTCAAGTCATGAACTTGAATGGAAGATCTTGTTCTCACTGCTATTATAGATGGCCAGCTGTCTTTGCTATTATTTCCTAATAATGTATTTTACTGTACATGGCCAAACACCCAATCTTACCAGAGAACCCTTTGATGTTCTTGGAAATGATAATTATAACTTTGATATTAGTGGTAATGCTCAAGATACCTTCAGTGTTTCAAAACCTTGTGCAAATGTTGGTTATAAGCAATATGAAATCAGCAAAAGGAGCATTTTTAATGAGTTACAGCAGTAGAAATTTTGCTTAAGTAAAGACTGATGTAGTATGGGGAGAAAAACATAAACTAAGGAAGCTCATAAAGTAATTTAGCTAAGAATAGAAGATACATGATGGGAATCATACAGAAGTGCAGTTGAGTTCATTAAATAACTTAATTTACAGAAAGGCAGGAGAGATGATAGTTATAGGTTTGTATTTTATAAGAGAAAAAACAGAATTACTTAGCATAGGCTTGCTAGATCTCAACCTCCAAAGTGTCTGTTTCTTAAGAAAGTATAAACAAATATATTTCAGCAGATGCAGAGAGTTACTAGAAGAGATAAAGGGTTAAGAAAAAAGAAGAAGGGCCATAATAGCAATTGTGTGAAAGAAACTTTCTATTCCTAGATAAGATGTACCCACTGGCCTGAGGTTTTTTTCCCCAAGGACAAGAGTTTCCCTTCCCAGGATGTGTTATATCTAACACCTGCTCATTGTTTTCTTAACTAAAAGAAGCTTTTATGCTGTGCCAACTTATGTCATGTGACCTTCTGGTTCTGTTCTTTGTTTATAAATTATATAAAATGGAAATACAAATTCAGTAAAGTTGCAGCAGATTCAAATCACTCTCATGTGTGTTGGTCTGTCTGTCATTCACCTAACTTGTGCCTTCCTGGTACCAAGGCCCTGATTCCCCCACTGTCTGATGGGCTTCCCTGAGCCGGTCCATGGTAACCCACAACTAGGCATTATGCACAGAAGTATTCTATGGAACAAACAGCTCTCAATAAGATGCCTCCATCAAATCCCTTTCTTCAGAAATCAGGGAGCCTCAAGAAACAGTAGACAGAAAGAATGTAAGATGCAGAGGAGGTAGAGGACACCAGAATAAAAAAGTCTTCTGAATCAACTAAGTCAGGCTCATGGAATCACAGAAGTTAAAGAAGCAAGCACTTGGCCTACACAGGCAGATCTGTACCAGATTCTCATATATATATAATTTTCAGTTTATTATTTTTATGGGATTGTTTAGTGTACAAGTGAGTGTGTCTCTAATTCTGTGCCTGCTCTTAGGAATATTTTACTTCTGTTTGGTTGCCTTGACCATCCTAACTTTGATGATTTTTTTCCTTTATCTTACTATATTTCATTTTGTCATATTTATCTGCTATCTCTTAGAAGTCTATTCTGTTGTAATAAGAGATGAGTGGATCTGGGAGGGGGGGCGAAGCTGATGGGAGAAATTGTGTTGAGTAGAAGGAGAAGAAGTTGTAATCAGGAAAAGAATGTATTTGAAATAAAAGGAAAAATGAAAACAAAAAGCTCTGTTCTTGAATAGAAATAAAATAAATTATTTGCAAATGAGAATAATAAAAATGGAAAGAAAAAGCATGTATATTCCACAGGAAAGACAAATCAAAAATGCTAAAATGATAAGTCAATGTAGAATGACAAAAGCTTCCACATAGTTATTGAACACATTAATAAAATTAATATTGTCATTTAAAATTTTAATTTGGCATATGTGATGATTTGAATGAGAAATATGTTCCATAGTCTTACGCATTTAATCACTTGTTCCCCAATTGTTTATTCTTTTGGAGGAGGATTAGGTAGTAGAATATTACTGGAGGAAGTACATTATTTGGGCCATGGATTGAGAGTTTCTGTCCTCACCAAGTTTCAGTAGCTCTTCCTGATTTTTGCCTATGGTTGTAGACATGATCCCTCAGCTTCCTGTATCTCCCACCATTCCTCCTGCTTGATATCATGCTCTCAGACAAAGTAGATTTTTATCTCTCTAGAACTATAAACCATAATAAATGCTTAAGTTTTCTTTGTCATGATTTTTATCACAGCTACAAAAAGTATTACAGAAGTTGGTGAGAGTGTGGGCTCTGCTGTGAAGAATATCACTATGTGTTTTGGAGAAACGTGAAAGACTTTGGAACTTTGATATAGAAAAGTGGTTAATTAACATAAGCAGAGCTTAGAGGAGCATTCTAGTAGAAGCCTGAAGACACAGTAGTGCTACAATTAATGTGGATGGTGGAGAGATTGCTTAAAATACCTGAAAGGGAAAGATATCAATGATTCTCTTCATAATTTGACAAGCCAAACCAAACAAATTCAAACCAAACAAAAGCACCTAACTGTTTTCTGTTACATCCTTAAGAACTTGATTGATGCTAAATAAAAAAAAAAATGATAGACTAAATTCTTTGGTCAAAAAACTTCAAGACACGATAACATTGAATCAGTCATATTGTTATTTAATATAATGCTTATGGAGGTCTATAATGAAACAGAACAAGTAGAGCAGAAAGAAACAGAAAATGTTCAGTTTGGAGAGGAAATGAGAACAGAAGCTTAAAGTTACAGCTGTTCTAAAACAGAGGATATAATTGTTAAGGAGATTATCACAGTAAAGGAGAGGTCTCCTGCTTTGCAATTTTTCACTTAATAAAAGTGCCTTAAAAGCAAAACCTTATTCTGCTATGTTTCCAATATGAGAAGAGAGAAAGCCTAAGGATTTTTCTATTCCTAGAAAGTAACTGAATTGGAAAAAAAAAAGCTACTGCTAACGTGATTCAAAATTTTCACAGGGAAGCACAAGCACTAGCCAAAGTTGCTCATGTAATATACATCGTACTTACTTTAGGGACATGGAGAATGAAGGAGAGGATGGATCATGGAGTGATTATTTCTCAGCAATTTCAGACAGCCACAGAAACCAGGCAGCTTGTGGCGGGGAGTCCAGGCAATAAAGGACTTGAGAGTGCACCTGTCTCTAAGAGGGTATTGCATAAAGCTGTGAAAGTTAATACTGAATTGTAATAGAGACACTAAGAAGTTGAAAATGATAAATATAGGATATTTGCTTTGAAGAATGTTGAAAGTTTAAAAATATTGTCATTTTAATTGAACCAAATGCATTTCAAATTATGATAGGCCATGAGCCTTTGGGAGTCAGAGTATGGCATATGATGGTTTCAAAAAGATATGGCCTCCAGATTTGAACGTTTGATATCTGTTGTTGATGCCTTTGGGTGGGGGGAAGGTTTAAGTTCTGAATCCTTGAAGGAAGAACTCTGTCACTGAGAGGATGATTTTGAGATTTCATAACCTCACCCACTTCCAGTTTTCTCTCTCTCCTTTCTGACTGTGGTTGAAGATGTAATATCTGAGATTTCTTCCTCTTCTACCATGCCTGATGCTTGTTGTCATGTCACCCTGTCATCCTTCTGGAACCAGAATGCAAAATAATATTTTCTATCATAAGTTACCTTGGTCATGGTAACTAATATGGTGTTTTTGCAAATGGAACAGGCTCAACTTGCAAATGACCTTCGTACTCTGTCATATTGGTGTATATTTTAATGAAGGCACTGATAAGGTTTCTCATTTCTTTCCTTTTTAGGTAAAATATGTTCTCTTTGTGGAAACCACCTTCAGTGAATGCATAATGTGTACCTTAGGTAGTTTCTTCTGTTTTTGAAACCCTAACTATCATGGAAAATAACTTCCTTCTCTCAGAGTCAACACAATTTGTCAATCAGGTTCTAAGTTTATCAATCAGGACAGATTGAGTACTGACTCTAGAAATTATCACTCTAATGGATATATGTGTGATTTTGCCTTAATAAAATTAATTTTACCACATGTATTAGAAAAAGTATTTCAGCATTCTTTCCAGAATTATTGGGAGAACGCAAAATAGTAGCCTAACCCTGTCTCTAGTCACACTGTAACTTCATGAAACTAAAAGAATATAAGACAAAAACAAAAACAACCCCACATAGAGGGAAGCAAATCCTGAGGATAATAAATAGAACAAGTGCAAATGAGATTATTGTCCGCATTTCTAACCTCAGCTTAGTACATTGTCAGAGTTGGTCTGGCACACACAGAGTAATCACTTTTTCACAAAATATTTTTTATTTAGTTAGAGACTAATCTAATTTTTATGTACATTAAATTAAATTTGCCTGAATTTCAACATCTATCTCATCGTATTTTTGCCATCTGAATTTAACCTTCTCCCTTCTCTGCACACTCAGAAATTTCTCAAATGATATTAGTCTCATTTTTTACCAAACGTTTAAGAATACAACAACATAGACAACAATTTATGACTGAATCAAAAATAAAATTTTACTAGTATAAATGTTGTTTAGTATTTGAAGATAGAATTCTACCTATGAGTGATATTGTCACTAGAAAAAAGGTGGGCTAATACCACAGGGCCCATCATTCTAGTGAAGTTTTGCACAAAAAGAATATATTATTTACATTATCACAAATGTCAACTTATTACTAAGATTTTAAATAAAGATAAATCTGCAAAGCTGTATGAAATAGATTCACCCCTAAAGAAATATTGTGGTAGGAATTTGTCCTCACACTTTAGAAAGTGTTTATAAGTGCTTTGTCTTCACAGGTATACACAGAATAGATAATGCCCATAATAAAATACCAGTGATCATGGAAAGGGACCTGGTTTCAAAAAATTCAATAATGTTTCCAATAATGTAGAAAGGCCAAGGCAGTCAAATATCACCCAAAAAATTCAGAGGATGAGGAACTTGATCAACTATAGAAGGTGAGACTCCTTGTAGAACTCATTCACCAAAGTTCTTGCTAAAACTTACCATTCATTTTTAACAAACAGTGGTATGCGTTCTCTGAATCTTTGATGAAGTGAAACAAAGCAGATTCCTTCTGTTCTATGGAATTGGTGTTTTTTTTTTACATTATCAGTGATGTCATACTCAAAGTTATTGGGGAAAATAATAGCAAACTCTTTTCTGTAGAACTAGGGAAACCATAATCTCTTTTTCTTTCTGTTACATGGGTGAGAAGAGAATTAATCATACTTTTTCTTTTTCTCTTCCCACTGTCTGATGCATAAAATGCAATTAAGAAGATGTAATTTAATACAACAGCTACTTGAATCAAAGGAAACAATTATTTTCTTTAATGAAAGGTTAATGAGGTCTTGATGTTCCATTTGGGAAAAATTGAGCAATTTGGGTCATTAAAAATAATATTCTGTTTAGTAGCAATGCAATAATTCTTATATATGTGGTATTCTAAATACAGATGTTTTGAAATATGAGATCCACATTATTGATAAAAGTGTAAGTACTTATTTCCATGGCACATCAAGGAAGAAGGAAATAAGACTGTCACAATTAATTAGCATTTTATAAGATGGTTTAAAATTGTTTTGTGTATGTTAACTGTATTAAATATAACCAGAAAATTACATAAATAATGTTGCCAAACAACAACAAAAATTGGTATTTTCACTCAAACTCTTAATTTTTGTTAATTCCACAATTCACAAAGCATGTGATTACCTTTTATGCAGAGGGGAAATATAATCAAACTAGCTAATCAGGAAGTATCTATGAAAGTGAGTGAATTATGTACTTTGCAACCCACAGGGAAATGATTTTATAAAACCGTCTCGAAAAAACCAAAAAAAAAAAAGAGAGAGAGAAAAAAGAATGTCTCTTGCTACTGCTGTGTCTTTGTATGTTTGTTGCTGCCATCTTTCTCTGGTATGTGGCATGGTGGGAATGGGTGTGGGGCGACCTGCACTGCCTATAACGTAGTGTGTTTATCTCATGGAAATATTCTGTTCCCCTGGATTATTATGAAGATGATTCCCTCCTAAGCTGTACTGTTTAACTGTATAAAAGCAATGATTTTATACAATAGTATCATTAGTTGAAATAGGATTTGGATGGTTGAGGGTCTTAAATAAATACAGCAAAAAATTATGCCAGAGGTTAGGTCAGTGGAAAAATTAACATAGGTAAAATTAGGATAAAGTTGCCTCTGCCTCTGATTCCCTTTGACCCTTATTGCTACTGGAGGCTGGCCCTAGGCAACCATAGTGGATGGAAGTATGCATAGCAAATTAAAATATATGGCTTAATAGAAATAATGTTTACTTCTTCATTCCAAACAAGATGAAAGAGATCTCTGCATGTTCACAGAGTGCTTGTGGTTTGGGAAACTAGTCATGGTTTAATCTTGGCTTAGTGTTCTGTACTTGTGTACAGATATATATATCTAAAGACCTTGTATATAATTGTTGAGGAATATTACTTTAAGGTGTGTTACTTTTGTAAATGCTGTGAAACCATTGTTTAATGATTAAAGGTGTATTACTATTAAAAAAAAAACATGTTCACAGTTTTGCAGAAAAACATTTACATGAGTGCAATGACTGAGCTTTATAAAATCCTACAATATGACATTTATTCTAAATCTGTTAGTTCTTTATGTGTGTTAGAACTCACATGAATATTCCCAGTCAATGCCAAATTCCAAGTCAACTTACCATAAAAAAAACTGTCAAAAATTCTAATTGTTTTTATTCTTTAAATGTTTTGGTGTGGAAAAATAATGCTAAAAGTACTCCTAGGGTATATAAATTCAAATTTATGTTTATTGTCAGTCATTTGGAATAAATAACATTAACAGTTTGTGAGAAAATTTTATTATAGCATAAAGTGGTAACTTTGTTTATACTGACTTGAATGATAATAAAATGTTTTTTTTTTGTTTTTTTTTTACTCAAGAAAGATAACCAAATTAAAATGTTTGTTGAACTGAGAATTTGATAACAATATCATTATTTGAAGAGAAGTTTAGAAAGTTGCTTTTTATTAGGGTTAATTTTATATGGAATACCACATATTAAACTAAACAAGAGTTCATTTCAAATACATTTGGATCACATTGACTTTGACCAAAACATCTTTTCACATTTCATCATCTAGAAATAATCACACTGAAATGTTTATTTTTCAATCCCAAGTTTACTAAGTCTAAATATACTGAAAAATTACCACAAACGGCAATTATTTTTGTAGTAGTTTATAAGATAAAGTGGGATGTTCCTTGTTTTCTCTATTAGAATTTTTGTTCTGAGAAATTAACTTGTTTAAAGATTATCTGCATATTTTTGTTTATCTAATGCAGATTTCAGTAAGTTGTAATTATTTTCACCAAACATATATTTAAATCACTTGTGTTTTGAAAGCTTATAAAATTATGCAATGAAATTTATGTGTTTTATCATGAGCAAAGGACCTTTTGAAATGCCCAGTAATAAGAAATACTGTTATATATCTCCATTCCTCATGTCTCAGAAACTAAAGTGAGATTTTCTCATCATAGTAGTAGTAAACCCACTTTGGAAATATAGCAAAAATTGACTCCAGCTAAAACCCTAAACAATAGAGGAGAGGGTACCCCAACTGGCCTTGGCCTATAGTAAGACTGATGAATATCTTAAATATGACCATATAACCTTCATCCAGCAACTGATGGAAACAGAGCCAGAGACCCACATCAGAGCACTGGATTGAGTTCCCAAAGTCCAGTTAAACAGTGGAAGGAGTGAGAATATGAACAAGGAGATCAAGACCATGAAGGATTCATGCACTGAAACAGTTTACCAGAGCTAATGGGAGCTCCCCAACACCAGCCTGACTGGGAAAGAACTAGCATAGGACCAAACTAGTCCCTGTGAATGTGGTTGACAGTTGCATGGCTGGTGCAGACTGCAGGGCCACTGGCAATGGCACCAGGATTTATCCCTACTGCTTGTACTGGATTTTTTGGAACCTATTCTCATTGGATGTATATGTTGCTCAGCCTAGATATAGTAAGGAGAGCCTCGGCCCTTACCCAAAGCAATGTGCCTTACCCTTTCTGAAGAGTGGATAGGGAGTGGGGTAGGGGGATAATTGGAGGGAATGATAGGAGGGGAGGGTGTGGGAACTTGGATTGGTATATATAATGAAAAAAGATAGTTTGTTTTCTTTTAAAAAATAAGGAAAGGAAGAAAGAAAGAATCTCTTTCAAAAATTAACCAACCAAACAAGCAATAATCCTAGGTGTAAAAATTAGAAAGATAAATTTTAATTTAAGTAAATAATCATATTTTGCAACTGAATAGCATAACATTTCATTCATATGTGCTTTGTAAATATAAATATGTTTGTTTTATATATATATATATATATATATATATATATATGTAGGTATATATATGCCTAATGTTATTTATTTTTAATTGAACTTGCCCATACTTCTGGTAGTCACAGTGAACTACTATGTCAGCTTCTAAAGGAGTCACTTTCCATTGCATTTTAAATAAGCTTATGCTTCTCAAATATACGTATTATCTGATTCTTACCTGTGTAATACTGTCTATGTTATAGACATGCAAAGATGTACTTTGAAAACAAATTTATGAAAGTAGTGAGATTTTCTTCTAAAATATCAGATAATGAATACAAGGGTAAAATCTCTCACTTCTTTTAATGAAGAAGCATTTTTTTTTGCCAGACTTTTGAATTATTTCAGCTTATAACATTATATCTTTGAAATTTCTTTTGTAAGAAATTGTTACATAATTTAAATTGCTTTATTATCTGAGGAAGTGTATCAATCTCTCAGGAATTGGAAGGCACGCTGTGCCTCAGGAGCCATGGACTCTAACCTTCAAAACCTGTGATGCATGCCTCTTAAGGCCGCAGACAAAGACAACTCCATGGTTCTCCATAGATGTGTTCTTGAATTCAGTTTGAAAGTATTTTGTTGAGAATGTTTCCGTCTGTATTTATTAAGTATATCAAATATAATTAATAAATTTATTTTCATCTCCTATTGAGTCTTTTGTCGTTTACAATCCTTGCACTAGTGTCATCAAAAAATAGAAAATTCTCTGTTTCTATTTTGAGGAGTCATTTGCAGCATATTGCTGATAGGTATAGTTCTCCTTTTAAAATCTTGTAGAATTCTGGCCTGACCCTAACTGTCCCTCACCTCTATTTGGCAAGGAATTTTTTAATTGCGGCTTCTGTCTCATTAGGTGCTATGGCATTGTTTAAATTGTATATTTATGTTGGTTTATCTTTTGTATTTTTAATATGTTAAGAAACATATCCAATTATTTGAGGTGACTCAATTTGGTGGGTTACAGATTTTTAAAGTATGTCATTATAATTTTCTGAATTTCCTTAATGTCTCCTGTAATGTTCCAAATTTATTATCTAATTTTCTTAATTTGGATACTGTCCTCTCTGCCTTCTCATTTAAATAGCAAAGGGTTTATTATTCTTGTTGATTTTCTAAAATAAAAATTCATTTCAATAGTTCATTTAGTTTCTATTTCACTGGTTTCAGCCCTGATCCTTATTATTTCTTCTTAGCTGCACTTCTGGGATATTATTTCATCCTGTATTTCTAGATATTTCAAGTGTGCCATTAAGTTATTAATTATAAGGTTTCTCTGGTTTTCATTTTATTAATGGAGATACTCTGTGTTAGAAACCTTACTATTAGAACTGCTCTGATTGTGACACACAGGTTTGGGTATATTGTGTTTTTATTTTCAAAACGATTTAATTTCCTTTTAAATTTCTGTCTTGACTCAGTTTTTATTTAATAGTTAGATGTTCATCTTCCATGAGTTTCTATAATTTCTGCCACCATAATTGTTGATGATATAGAAATTTAATTTATTCTGGACATACAGGATAAGGAAATTGCTTCAATTTTTTATTTCAGTTGAGACTTGCTTTGGATTTTAGAAAATAAACTATGGTATAATGAAGAGAAAATATATTCTTTAGTGGTTGGATAGAATATTCTGTAGATGTTTGTTATGTCCATATAATTTATAGTGTTGTTTATTACCAGAATGTCTGTGATTAGTTTTTGTCTAAGTGATCTGTCTAGAGCTGAGAATGTGGTATTTATTTCACCCACTGTAACTGGAGGCTTCTCTACCAGTTATCAAATATCCACTCTGAGGCTTAATAATAATTTCAAACTGCTTGGATGATGGCTGAGGCTTATTGCTAACTGAATTTTACATCTTAAACCTTTTATTAATCTATGTACTGTCATGTGGCTGTGACATTGCCTCACATGTTTCTTCTCTGATGGCTGCTGGCATGTCCCTGACTCCACCTTCTTTTTCCTTTAACTTTTCTTGTTTTTTCCCACCTGACTCTGTTCTGCCTGGCTATTTGACAAATCAGCCACTGTATTAACCACTGGTAGTAAAAACATATTGACAGAACACAGAAGGACTTACCATATCATATCCCCATTTCTGTATAATTAAAAAGGAAAATTTTACCTTTTCCATTGTTGAATTATATATAAGAAAATAGGTAACAAGAAAGAATTATAGTTATAATATGTAGTCCAGTTGAATTGGAAAAGTTAAAGAAAATATACTATTATCTATCCTATCTTTGTGAGTCTAAAATTTTATATCTAATTTGTCTTTTCTATAACTAAAAAAACTATATGTATAATTATCTAGTTTTCGACTTCTTCAAAGTCCCTAGAAGGCTATAATATTACCTATGTAAACAGGAAGCTCATTAAAAGCGAATTCTAAAACTCTAGAAATGACAGAGACATTTGGCTGCCTTGGCAGTACCCAAAGTTGTTTTGTAATGTCAGGGCATCAATTTAGTGACCTGTGATATTTGGCAGTTTTTTTTCAATAAAGCAGGAAAGTTGAAAGACTATCCTGTATATATTGGCAGTGTATCAATCATTTTCCTTTGTATTCCGCAGAATTCTGGCAAGTTCCTCTCTGAAACAAAAACACTGAAGGACCAATCCACATTGTTTTGACAAAGTTTAATGGTAATTTTCCTGCATATTCAGTTTATACAGCAAATAGTCAAGCAGTCCAGGCTAAAATAGTATTTTATCTAAATCACCAGCCTTGCCACATTGAAACAACTTCATAAGAAGCTTCTTCAATGCCCATCATTGCCTTGAGCAAATGGCACTGTCAAGTGCAGATGTGTCTCATTGATAAGAAAAGCCTAAGTCCTTAAAATGTTTTAAATGCCATATTCTTCAGGTCTTTGAAGTATTTTTTTTAGAGTTAAGCATTTATTAGATGGATTATAGAGGGAAAGAAGCAGAAAATGAGAGAAAAGGAAAGAAGGAAAGACAGAAGAGAAGGGAGAGAGAGAGGGAAGAAGGGAGAGAGAAGGAGGGGGAAGGGAAACGGGAGAGAGCTGTGGAGACCTTCTTTGAAGAATTTGAAGATTACCTATCCATCTGAAATAGATCTCTGTTTCTAAGAAAACAACATGACTACAATTTTATCAAGTATAGATGATTAATTTGTACTTAACTTTATATTTAATTTTAAATGAGTTGTATAAACATAATGCCATAAACAAGAGTAGAAATATATATATAACAATATTAAACTCAAATTTGTATCAGTACACCAAAATCCATACTAATACCAAAGTATTTTGAGATTAACAGATTTTTTTTGGATTAAAGTATATATAATAATATGCCTTTTATCATTTCTATGTCCTAGAATACAGAAAGACAGGAAATCCAAGCAAAGATGAAGGAACAAAGTAGATGGAATCAGGGAGATGCCTACAGCTTCAACTGAAGCAAGATATGAGGTAATCCTAGTGTCATTGGTAATACACAAATTAATAAAATTGATTAATTTAAGATGTAAATGTTATAATAAGCCTGAGCAATTGTGCAAACAGTTTATAATTAATATTAACCCTTAGAGTAGATTTTCAGGAAATGGAAGGTGGGGGAGTAACCTTTGGTTACAAATGGTGACCAACGTGGGGCATATATGTCCACACAATGACTGAGAAAATTTTATAAAAGGATTCTAGACACAAAAAAATAGAGTCAGAAATGACTTCTTAACAGCCACATTGTTTTCTCAGATAGTCTCTCTTTTCTTGTGGCAAACAGATGTGCAGTATCTCTAAATGATGTCTTCCTGGTTAATATTGGCAACATGCATTGCTCTTTTGAGATGTCCTGCTACAGAACAATTGAATGGAATTTACGTGTAGCATGTTACATACTGATTTATGGCAGTATGAACTTGCTGCTCCTGTAAATTTGAATGGGGAATCTTTGCCAACCAATTCTCTTGAAGAGGTGGGACCAAGATATGGTGTGGCTTTCTGGGACCTGGAGCTTGCAACCCAGGTGCACTCTCTCTCTGCATGTGATTCCCTTACAGCACAGCTGAGTTTGGACTTCTTGTTCCTGTTTTGTGAGTTTTCCCCTTATAGTAACTAAAAATATAATTGTTTGTTGTTTTAGATAGCCTGATCATTTCCCAAATTGAGCTAACTTCTATAAAGTTGGAGCAGTGAGCATGGCTCACTGATCTGATGGTGAAGTACTTATGCCATATTGGAAAGGCAAATGGGGTGGAGTGAAAGACAAAGCCTTGATTTTGTTCCTAGCCATACCTGCTTAACATTTCAAAATTTTTCCTGATCAAACCTTAATGACAGATACACAATAAAGACAGAATCAGACAAAAATATACCTCTCAATGGGTCATGATGTGTTTAAAAATGTGCATAGGTTTGAGAGAGAGTAGAGGGCATAGAGACAGTCATAGACTAAAAGAGTGATTTAAAGATAATAGGGTGAAGTCTTTAAAGAAAAACAAAGCAATAAAAATATAATAACCCACATAAAGATGGAAAATACACAGAGAGTCTGGATTATCTACACTACTAAGTTTTCTTTGATCTTTTATTTTTGATTATTAGTAAGCTAACCACAAAGAGACATTAGATTGTAGGAGGTAATAAAGTGAAACAACATAAAGGTATATTAACTTCAAAATTTCCATCTAAAGTTATATTACTTTGGGAAAAAGTTCTCCTTTTGTTTGCATAAAATGTGAAAAACTATGAATTCCTTCCAAGTTTATATGGTTTGATCAAGCATGACCCCATAAGAGGTCTCCAATGGGAGTGATAACCCAGGTAATCTAATACCCAATACATCTTCAAGGCAACTGACTGAGATGATGCAGCAACACAGACTTCTACAGCCAATATTTAACCATAATTATGAATTTTCTCAGAGTCCCCATAAGATTACCAGCACCCCCAATCAGCAAGAAGTAGTATAGAAAACTATGCCTAAGTTCCCAAAATATTGTTTATAACTGTATTCTTTTAAAGAGGGTTAGTTATAAATGGTTAATGGTTGTATTTATTCTCTTTCTAAAGAAAAACAGGGATATGTTATTGAAAGTAGATCATTAAATCTACTTTAATCAAAAAACATCTGGTAATCTCAAAATACTTTGAATTAGTATGGATTATGGCTTACTAATACAAGTTTAAGGTCACTTTAAAGTATTATATTTCTACAGCTCATTTATAATGTAATATACAATTAAGAAACACAAGTTAATAGTCATCTATAATAGTCAAACTTAGTTATAGTAATGTTAATCAGGTTTAATAGATATACAGAAATCTATTTCAGACAGATAGGTGATCTTTAAACACTTCAAAACCTACATAATATGGCATTTAAAATGTTTTAAGGACTTAAACTTTTTTTAACAGTTAGATAAAACTGCTACTGGCAGCATGCATTACTTTCAAAGGATGATGAGCATTGAAGAATCCTCTTAGAGAGTTTGCTTTCAATGTTTCATTGCTAGCCATGTGAGCAAGAAACTGTTCTTGCATGGAGTACTTGACTGTATGCTGTATAAACTGGACATGCAAAACCTACAGGAATGTGACTGCTGAACTTGCCAAAGCAAGATATGATAGTACTTCAGGGTTCCTGCTTCATGGAAAAGTCTGCCAGATATTCTGAAGGATAAAGAGGAAAGTGACTTATAAACTTCTAATATCAGTGGGACAGTTTCAAATTTCTTGTTTCATTGAAAAGTCTGTCAGATACTGTGGGTCATTAGGCTAATTATGGATGTGCTAATGTTACAGGGGAACTATGGGTGACTTTCCATGCATCCAGATGTCTCTGTCATTTCTAGAATTTTGAAATTTGATTATAATGCACTTCTTCTTTACTTATGTAATATTGTTTTTTTCCCCTGGGGTCTTTTGGGGGGCTGAATATTAGATTGATCTTCTTATAGATTTTCTTAATTTAAAAAATAAATTATATACAAGACTTTAGACTCACAAAAATAGGACAGATGATAGATACTGATAGACTAAATATCGTAACTGTAATCCTTGCTTGGAAACTGCTTTGTTTTATGTAATTTAAAAATTTCCAAGTTAAGAAAACTCTTTCTTTTCAATTAAACAGAAAAGGGGAAATGATGTGGGATGTCCTGTATGCTGCAAATATGTGTTGTCTTTATTGGTTGATGAATAAAGCTGTTTTGTTCTATGGCAGGGCAAAATATAGGTAGTCAGAAAAGTCAAATTGAATAGAGAGAGAAATAATGTGAAGTCTGGGAAATGACCATAGCTGCCAGAGAAACAAGATGATATGTAACAAGCTGTGAACTTAGTGATAAAATAGAGAATATTAGAAATGGATTAATTTAAGTTGTAAGATCTAGTTAAGAATAATCCTGAGCTAATAATCCAAACAGATTGTAATTAATATTAAGTCTCAGAGTGTTTATTTGGGAACTGACAGGTGAGAGAGAAACCTCCAATAACAACTTACCATCACCATTTCAGAATAAATATGTAATTTTTGTTATAGCAATGTTTTTTATGAACGTGGGTGTTCTTGTGTTTTGTGAATATATGATTGGTATTATAATCTTCTTGTTTAAGTTTTTTCTTTAATGAGTATGTAGTACCCTTTCCTACATTTTCTTATTAGTTTTGGGTTTGTAGTCTGATAGTAAAATTGCTATACCTACTTATATCTTTGGTCTGTTTGAATGGAGCATACTTTTACAACTTTTTACCATGAGATGATATTTGTTTGGTTGATAAAATGTGTTTCTAAGATTCATGACATCATTATTTTATTGCAGCTGAATAACACTGCATTATATAAAGGTACCACATTTCCTTTATCCATTTATTTGTTGAGGGACATCTAGATTATTTTCAGGTTCTGACTATTACAAATAATCCTGCTATGGATATGGTTGTGCAGGTGTCATTATGATATCATTGAGCATCTTTTGGGTATATGCCAAAGACTGGTAATGCTGGGTCATGAGGTAGATTGATCCCCAATATTCTGGGGAAATCGCCATGCCAATTACTAAAGTGTCTGTATAAATGTGCACTCCCACCAGCAGTGGATTGTTCCCCTTACTCTACATCTTATCCAATATAGACTCTTCTCAAAGTTTTTTATCTTAGCCACTCTGGCAGATGTATGATGGTGTCTCAGAGGTTTTTTTTTTTTATTTGTCTTTTTCTGATGGTTAAGGATGTTGAACAATTACTTAAATGTATTTCAGCTATTTAAGATTCCTCTGTTGAGAATTATTTGTTCATGTCTGTACTCAATTTTTAAATTAGATTCTGTGCTTATTTGATGTCTACTTTCTTGAGTTCTTTATATATTTTGAATATTAGCACTCTGTAAGATATGGTTTTGGTGAAGAACTTTTCCCAATCTGTAAGTTGTCTTTTTGTCTTATTTATCATGTCCTTTTCCTTACAGAAGAGTTTCAGTTTCAGGATGACCCATTTATTGGTTGCTGCTTTCAGTGTCTCTGGTACATGTGTTATATGCAGGAAGTGTTCTTTTGGGCCAATGCATTAAAGTTTACTTCTCACTTTCTCTTCTATCAGGTTGAATGTAACTAGATTTATGTTGATCCATTTGGACTTGGTTTTTTTGCATGGGGATAGATATGGATGTATTTGCATTCTTCTACTTGTTGACTTCAAGTTATTCCAGCACCATTTGTTGAAGATGTTTCTTTTTCCATTGGACAATTTTGATTTCTTTGTCAAAACATCAGTTTTTTGTAAATTCAAAGATTTATGTCAGGATCTTCAATTTGTTCCATTGTTACATATGTAAGGTTTTATGCCAAAAAATATCTTTAGTAGAGCTTGAAGTCATGGATGGTGATGCCTCCAGACATTCAATTATTGTACAGGATTGTTTAAGCTGTTGTGGGTTTTTGTTTTTCTGTATAAAGTTGAGTATTATTCTTTTAAGTTTTGTAAAGATTTGCACTGGGATTTTGATGGTTATTGTATTGAATATGTAAATTGCATTTGCTAAGATTTCCATTTTTTATGCTAATCCTATGTATTCAAGAGCATGTGAGATCTTTCCATTTTCTGAAATCTTCTTCAATTTCTTTCTTTAAAGACATAAAATTCTTGTCATATAGGTCTTTCACTTGTTTGTTTATAATTACCCAAAGATACTTTTTATCATATTATTTGTGGCTATTGTAAAGGGTGGCTGTTCTCTGGTTTCTTTCTCAGCTCATTTACCATTGCATACAGAGATAGTGATTTTTTTTTAGTTATTCTTGTATCCTATTGCATTACTTAAGGTCTTTATCAGTCGTATAAGTTCCCTGGGAAGATTTTTGGGGTCACTTATGTATACTATCATATAATCTGCAAATAATGAAAGTTTGACTTCTTTTCCAATTTATATCCCCTTTGTCTCTTTTTGTTGAGTTGTTGTTTTACCAAAACTTTGAGTGCTATACTGAGTAGATATGGAATGAGTGAAGAGTTTTATGTTACTCTAGATTTAGGGTTATTGTTTTGAGTTTCTCTCCACTTAATTTGATGTTGGCTGTAAAGTGTCTCTGTTATGTTAAGGTGTTGTAAGAAGTCACATGTTTGTTTCCCGGCTGCCTAGAAGCTCAGACCCAAAATAATCACACAGAAATTATATTATTTAAAACACTGCTTGGAATTAACTCTAGCTTCCTATTGGTTAACATTTATGTCTTTATATAACCCATTTCTTGTAAACTGTGTATCACTACATGGCTATGGCTTACCAGGTAAAGTTCTGGCATTTGTCTCCATGGGGCTATATGGCTTCTCCCGCCTCCAACCTTCTTTCTCCCAGTATTCAGTTTAGTCTTCATCACCTACCTCTGTTGTACCTTACCAGGACAAGACAGTTTCTTTATTAAGCAATGATATTCACAGCATGCAGAGGGGGACCCCAGATCACCTCCTATTTTCTGATTAAATAAAAAGGAAGGTTTAAACTTTAGCACAGAAAAATTACATATCACAAACCAAGTATCAAGCAAGAATTATAGTTACAATATTTATATTTATTTTATCTTTCATCATAACTAAGAAAAAATATAACTATATATTCTTCAGCACCATCAAAGAATCAAGAATGATATAATTTTACCTAAGTAAACAGGAAGTGCATTTTAAGCAACTTCTAAACCTCTAGAATTCACAGAGACACCATGTTGCCTGGACAGTCATCCGAAGTTCTTCTGTACTCTTGAAGCATCCATCTTCAGCCTAGAGTTCCATAGTATCCAGCAGACTTTTCTATGAAGCAGGAAATTTCAAAGACAGTTCTGCCTATATTGGCAGTGTGTCAGTCACAATTTTTTGATGTCCTGCAGAATATCTTACAGACTCTTTCATGAAGCAAGAACCCTGAAGGAAATCTCACCTTTAGGCAAGTTCAGCAGTCATTTCTCTGTGGATTCTGCATGTCCATATCATACATCATAGCATGAAGCAGTCCAGAATAGTTTCTTACACAAATGGCTAGCAAACTCCATAAAGAACCTTTTCAATGCCCATCATCCCCTTGAAGAAGATTGTAGCTGCTAGGAGCACATGTGTCTTAATTTCATGAAAAGTCTTGAGTTTTTAAAACCATTTAAAATACTCTATGATGAAGGTCTGTGAAAGATTTGGAGAACACCATTCTAACAGAGATATATATCTGTACATCTAGAACACCTAACTAACATGACTACACTTGAATATTATAGATGATTTTCTATTAACCTATATTCCTTAATTATACATTAAATTTTTGAATGAGCTGGCAAACACAATGCCTTAATCAAGAGCAGAAATCCATATACAGAGTAAAACCAAACTGACCTTAAATTCAATAAATCAAGATCCATACCAATGCAAATTTCTATAGCATATCCCCCTTTAAATGTAAGGAAATATTGATAGATAATATTTGAGAATTTGGGCATAGTTCTTTCCAAACTGCTTCCTGGTTTTTTTTCAGTGAAGTATTTTTGGGAGTATTCAGAGTGACTGCTCAGGGGATCTCAGCCCATCAAACCACATTAATCTGGAATAAATCCAAAATTTCTCATCGTCTGTGGAAACATAATAAGAACCTCTTTTCCAAAGCAACATATTCTTAGACACAATTTTTGAAGAAAAGATATTTTATGTGGCTTATTATTTTTCTCTCTTACCTTTTAATATTTATTTTATTATCATTACTCCTTTAATTTATGACTATCTGTAGTCTGTCTCTTTAAAGACTTTGTTTTATTTATTTTTTATAAATAATTTTCTTCCTTTTATAACTGTCTATATTCGATTTCTTCTCTCTCCCCAAGCCTATGTACATTTATCCAACAAGGTGGCCCTTTTAGAGGTCTTTCTCAACTTAATTTGTCTTTTTTTTAACTTAATTTGTCTTTATTGCATATCTGTAATTCTTTTCTGACC
Organism: Dicrostonyx torquatus; assembly: GCA_028555095.1. Lineage (NCBI taxonomy): Eukaryota > Metazoa > Chordata > Mammalia > Rodentia > Cricetidae > Dicrostonyx > Dicrostonyx torquatus. The sequence continues at coordinate 4,498,984 of JAQHUG010000158.1, forward strand.
AGAAGTGCTTCTTAAAAAGCTAAGTGACATTACTATGACTAAGGCTGCTTTGCCTTTTGGCTCTGCCTAGTCCAACATGGTAGAGGAGGTCTGTTCACTGCTTCTGAGAGCTATTCTCTCTACCCCAGATCCAGGGCTGGATTGCAGCAAGTCTGTGCTGCAATTAAGCAAGTTGTAGCACTCTGCATACAAACCCCATTTAAATGCTTCATAGCCAGATCTCCAGAACGATTCGAAGGACAGACTGGCAGCATGGCCCGGGAATCTTCCAGTTCAAAACTGTGCAGCTTTTTTTCTGCTTCTGCTGAATCAGGAAGACCTCTCTTAAAGAAGTAACAGCATGCTGCCAGAAAGCAATGCCCATTTTTAAAAAATGGCTAAACTTTATTTTGTGTGTGTGTTTGTGTGTGTGTGTGTGTATGTGTGTGTGTCTAGAGTTCCTCTCTAAGCTTTCTCAGGTTTTATGTGGAACTATGTTGGAACACCAATTTGGTGTAAGAGGTCATTTGTTTCCTGGCCCCCAGAAACTCAGACCTGAAATACTCACACAGAAAATTTATTATTTAATAAATTGCTTAACCTATTAGCTCTAACTTCATATTGGCTAACACTGATATCTTAATTTAACTCATTTCTAGTAATCTGTGTATTTTCACGTGGCTGTGGTTCACCGGGTAAAGTTCTAGTGTCTGTCTTCAGCCGGGTTACATGGCTTCTCATGCCTCCAGAATTTTTCTCCTATCATTCAGTTTAGTTTTCCCTGCCTATCTCTTCTATCCTACCACCCAAGCCAGTTTCTTTATTAACCAATGGTATTCACAGAATACAGAGAGGAATCCCACATCATTAAGTATATTTATTATATATCTGATCTCTGTAAGACCTCTGTAAGTTCTCTGTAGGATCTCTGTAAGCAGTGTTGGATTTTTTCAAAGGTTTCTTCAGGATCTAATGAGATAATGTCTTGGTTCTTTTGCTATCACTTTGTATATATGGTGGCTTACACTGACAGATTTTTGTATGTTGAACCATCCCTGTATTTCTGATATGAAACTAAATGATCATGGTGGATAATATTTTGAGGTATTCTTAGATTCAGCTTGACAGTATTTTATTGAATATTTTTGGATCAGTGTTTATTAGGGAAATTGGTCTCTAATCCTCTTTCTTTGTTGCATCTTTGTTTTCATTTGGGCATCAGGATAACTATAGCCTCACAAAAGAATTTGGCAATGTTCTTTCTGTTTCCATTATGTGGGACAATTTGATACTGCTATTAGTTCTCCTTTCAAATTCTCTTAGAATTCTGCTCTGAAGCAATCAGGCCCTATGTTTTTAGGGATGGTTTGGGAGATTTTTAATGACTGCTTCTCTTCTCTGAAGGGTACAAGGTAGGTTTATTTAAATTGGTTCTCTGATTTGATTTAATTTTGGTATGTGATGCCTACCCAGATAATTGTGCTTTTCTTTTTAAATTTTCCAATGTTGTGGAGTACAGATTTTTTTTTTGTTTTGCTTTTTACATGTACTGATGTTTCTCTGGATTTTCTCAATGTCTTTTCTTATGGTCCCCTTTGCATTTTTGATTTTGTTAATTTGGATATATATCTGCCCTTTGATTAGTTTGGATAAGATTTTGTCTGTCTTATTGATTTTCTTGAAGAAACCACTCTTTGCTTATTTGATTCTTTGTATTGTTCTCTTTTTATATTTTATTGATTTCAGTCCTTGGTTTGATTATTTTCTGTTATCTACATCTTCTGCATGAGTCTGCTTCTTTTTGTTCTAGAGTTTTCAGGTGTGTTGTTAAGTAGTTAGTGTGAGATCTAAACAAATACTTTATGTAGTTTTTTAGTGCTATGAATTTTCCTCTTAAACTGCTTTCATAATGTCTTATAAGTTTGTCTTTGTTGGACATTCCTTTTTTTTGAAATCTAACAAATCATTAAATTTCTTTTTTATTTCTTCCTTGTTCCAGTTGTGATTATGTTGAACATTATTCAATTTCCATGAGTTTCTAGGGTATCTGTAATTTGTGTTGTTGTTGAATCCTAAATTTAAGCCATGATAATCTGAGAAGTTACATGGATTTATTCCAATTTTTTTTATAACCATTAAAATTTTCTTTGTGACTAAGTAGGTGGTCAATTTTAGAAAATGTTCCATAAGTTGCTGAGAAGAAAGTATATTCTTTTGTGCTTGGGTGGAATTTTCTATAGATGTTGGTTAAGACCATTTGATTCATAACATCTGTTAGTTCCCTTATTTCTTTGTTAAGTTTCTGTCTGACAAACCTGTCCCTTCATGGTAGTGGGGTGTTGAAGTCTCCCACTACTAGTGTATAAGGTTTGATATGTGTTTAAACTTTAAATATGATACTTTTACAAATGTTGGTGCCCTTGTATTTGGTGCATAATTTTTCAGAATTGAGACTTCCTCTTGATGATTCCTGTGATAAATATGAAATATCTTTCTCCATTTATTTCAATTAATTTTAGTTTGGAGTATATTTTCTTAGACATTAGGATAGCTACAACAATTTGCTTCTTATGTCCATTTTATTGGAAAGCCTTTTCACAATCATTTACTATGAGAAAATATTGGTCTTTGAAGTTAAGATGTGTTTCTTGTATGTAGCAGATGATCATATCTTGTCTACATATCTATTCTGTTTGTCTGTGTCTTCATAGGCAAATTGATTCCATTGATAGTAAAGGATATTAATGACCAGTGATTTTTAATTCTTGTTATTTTGTGGTGGTGGTGGTGCGTGTGTTTTCCATCTTTGGGACTTGCTACTGTGGAAATATCTATTGCCTGTGTTTTCACGGGTGCTGCTAAATTTCCTGGGTTGAAATTTTATTTCCAGTACTTTCTCTAGGGTTATATTTGTGGGTAGGTATTTTTTAAATCTGATTTTTTAATAAAATATCTTTATTCTCCACTTTTAGTTATTAAAAATTTTGCTGGGTATAGAAGTCCAGCCTTCAAACATTGGTCTCTTAGTGTCTGCATAACATCTGTCCAGGGCCTTCTGACTTTCAGAGTCTTCATTGAGAAATTAGCTGTCATTCTGTTGGGTCTGCCTTTACATGTTACTTGGTCTCTTTCCTTTGCAACTCTTAATAATTTTTTCTTTATTCTGTATATATTTTGTTTCGATTATTATGTAGCAAGCTGACTTTTTGGTACAGACTATGTGATGATCTGTGAGTTTTCTGTAACTTCATGGGAATGTTATTCTTTGGGCTAGCAAATTTTTATCTATGATTTTTTTGAATATATTTTCTGTGCCATTGAGGTGGCATTCTTGTTATTCTATGGCTATTATTCTTGGGTTTGGTCTTTTCATGGTGGCCCATGATTACTGGATGTTTTGTGTTATGACTTTGTAGGCTTTATTATTTTCTTGGATTGATGAATCTATTTCCTTTTTCATATATTCAGTGACAGAGATTCTCACTTCCATTTCTTACATTATGTTAGTTATGCTTACATATGTAATTCTTGTTCCTTTACTCAGATTTTCTAATTCAAGAATTGTTTTGGTTAGGCTTTCTTTATTGCCTCTATTTTATTTTTCAAGTCTTGAACTGTTTCCTTTGTCTGTTTGATTATTAATTTTATGGATTTTTAAGGGGTTTATTGATTTCTTTCATTACTTGTTTGTCTTTTCCTTGATTTCTTTGAGGGACATTTTCATTTCCCCTTCAAGTGTCTCTATCATCTTCATAATGTTATTTTTAAGGTTGATTTCTTCTGCTTCATCTGTGTTGAGATGTTCAGTTCTTGCTGTTTAGAACCACTGGGTCCTTGTGCCAACATCTTTCTTTTTATGTGTGTTAAATGTATTCTTGTACTGGTGTCTACCTATCTCATTCTCCAGCTGATTTAAGTCAGTGTCTGTGCCTCCAATGGACACACTTGAAATAATTAGTATAAATATTGCTTATGCCTCTGGAGGCTGCTCTTTGTTAAAACAGCGAAGGCCATGTCTGTGTTTTGGGGGCCATTTGTTCTGAAGTAGATGATTGTGTTTGGAGGGCTGAGTGAGACATGGAGATTTCAGGGTCAAATAAGAATATGGTAAAGCTGCGTGTTCACAGGTACCTTGCCTGATGGCCTTCTATTAAGGGTTGTCATAGGTGAGGGAGAAATATGGGGTATGCCCTGGAGCCCATGGCCTAGAGATGGTGCTATCCAGCTAGGAGACAAGTTACTTGCCTCTTTGTCCAATAGGAGGTGGGCAATATCTGTGTCTCTGGGGTGTGCTATTAGATGGTTCAGCTTGTAGGGCTGAAGAGGAATTGTAGATTAAAAGGTCCAATGTATGTGTGGAGTGGACTGCCTGCAGGATCCTTGCCTGCTGGCCTGCTAGTGGGGCTGCTCAAAAATAAATTTAAAGCAGATTGCAATCTTAACAAAAAACCATAGAATGGATAATAGTTGAGCTCAGTAGAACTTCCAGTTTATATATATATTATATATATAATAAAAATATTGATATCTACAACTGTTATTACTAATAATGATTTGTGTACTTCTTCATTGTTAGAAGGTATATTTCATAATAAATTAATTTAAAAATCATTCTGGTACTTATACAGTTAAACACACCCCTCCATAATAAAATAATCTAGTTCTGTGTATTGACCAACCCATGAAAAATAAAAAGCATATAAATATATATGACCCAGAAAATTTACTTAAATTTAAGGACTTATGTTTTCTTTTCTTCAGTAAATGCATGCTTTTTCTCTTACAAAATCATTGCTTGTCATTTTAATATGAAGAGTATTCAATTTTACATCTTTATTTCCTATTTCCCATGAGACTATAATTACCTCTTTTGCTCATAATAGCATGCCTAATGAAATCAAGTTTTCTTGGCACTAATGATATTGAGAAATAAAGAACTTGTATATGACTAAATAACATTGATTTCTGTCTTGTTACGTAATGACTAACTCTCTGGGAAATTGTAGCTGTATTGATGCCTAAGTTAATTATCAGTAACAGAAGACATGTAAAGGGAATTTGCCGGAGTGAAAGAGATATTGGAAAACATATGTAAGATAATAAAATATTTTTACTCATAAAAGTTAGCATTATTTAAATCTTTATTTACCAATACAGAGTAAATATAAAATTTATGAGTATGCATGTCTTTGAGGGTTTTTGGCAGTAGTAGACTTACATTTTTTTAATTTTAAATTGTTTAAACGTCAATTCTGATATTTTTGCACATATCTGAAGTTATAGCCAACTAATTTTTATGATATTTGAATTGAATAAATTCTTCTTCTCATTAACTATAATTATTTAGTATTCAGCATTACTTTTATTTCCAAAGTACTATTGAAGTTTAACATACTATTATATTAGTCCTGGTGACCCTTTTTTACCTGAAGTACCTTAAAAATTAAACAGGGCACAATAATCCTTAAAGAGTAGAAACTAAGCACAGCATGGTGATGCATGCCTTTATTTCCAGCACCTAGAAGAAAGATGCAAGGGAATCTTTATGAGTTTGAGGCCATTCTGGATTAATAATTGAGTTACAGTACAGACAGTGCTACACAAAGTAACTCTCAAAAACAAAAACAAAAGACTAGAAGCTTGTCAATGATGTAAAAACATAAAAATTAAGTGAAGACAAAAATGTTTAGTATTGTTTAGTAGCAATTAGAGAATACATATAAATTGTGGTATAAATCTTATTTTATACAGAACAATAAATTCTAGTGTCTACACACAGTAGGAGAATTATAGGTCATTACTTTAGTTTATTTTCTGTTGTTGTGATAAAATGATCTCACCTAAAGCTTCTTTGAGAAGAAAGTGTTTGTCTGGCTAAAAGATAATATTTTCTTATTGCAGAAATCAAATGTAGGAATTCAAGGCAGGAATTCAAAGGAGAGACCATGAAGGAATACTGCTGTCTCGATTGCTACATTTAAACAAATCACAAACATGCTGGTTAAGGGATGGCACTATCAGAAGTGAACTAAGCGCTCATACATTAATTAGCAATTGGGGAAATGCCCCACATACAAACCCAAAGTCCAATCTGATTGTGGCAGTAGGTTCCCTCTACCAAGTTGAGAGTCATGTTTAGACATTATAATTAAATAAGTTGAAAAACAGAATTAGCAGTTTTAACGTAAATAGCCCATTCATTCTGTGAATAATCAATTCATCCCATGAATGATTAGAAGAAAAAACATTTAATTTTTAAAACACAGACTAATCTTAAGAAATTAAAAGATTTTGATTGGTTGTGATTTTATGTAATGGTCCCCATTTCTAGCAAAAAAAATAAGCTTCTTTGATAAAGAGTAAAGATTATATTTCTCTGTGGTTTTGAACACAAATATTTATAAAGTAGGTAGTAATTTTCACTGGTTTAATAAAGTGGCAGCTCTAGGTACTTTTCTAAGATCCAGAATTTCACTAGCCCTTGGTAGTTAACTAGGTTTCCTGTATCAGACATGATTTCCCTTTTGTCTAGTGATTTTTTGTCCAAATAAAGGGCCATTAGTATGTGTGCCACTACTGAACTCTTAGGGTTATCAGGATGTGCTGCTCATGATTATAGTTCATAAGAATTATAGCTGGCTGCCACAGTGGATTGTTTACCTCCTTTGAAAGTGCTCATGGTACATTATGGTACTATAAATCTAGTCCTCAGGAAGTAGGCATTCAGGTCAGTTTCAGTTTAGGAGTATCTATGGCCTTCTTTTAAAGTACATGGCTTCTTTGTTGGTAAGGACTTACCTTCCCCCTCTTAGATGTGGGTGGGCAATTAAGGGTAATAGACTAACATGTGATGTTTGGGGTTGTTTCTTAGAAAATCTAATCAACAACTCAAAAGAGGGTATTTTATGTTTGGTTTTTGAGATTTGTTAAATGGTTCTGAAGAGAATTTCATTTAACTTTGAATGTTTATACAGACTTATGTTTATTATAATTTGGGTAGTTTAGTAATCATATGATGCATGGCTTTTTCCATAATTTGATGTCCAATCCTAGTGAATACAATTACAACATAATAAAATGACAACTACATTGATGTTCCAGCACTCCATAGAATGCTGCCTTATGAGGGAATGATAGTAGAGTACTAATGCTGTTTGACTGGCTTTCTGAAGGAGATGTACAAAAGTTGAACTCATGAGTCTGAGTCTGTATTTATATGTCCATGCTGTAGATATACAAAAGTTGAATTTATGACTCTGAGTCTGTATTTCTATGTCCATGCTAAAGTACATTCTCTGCACTCATAAGCATATATTACATGCCTAACGGACTCTGTTATCAACAGAAGATATTAACTAATATTAAAAATATATTTTGAATGAGATAATTTGTAAAATATTCACAAGTAAAAACTTCATATGGTTTTGCATGTTAAGAAAAACTATTCTAATTCTTCTTTTAAAATTTTCATGCCACAAATTTCCTACTATGTTTCATAACATTTCCTAACCTAGCCATTTGTTAGTAGTACTGACTAATTTGTAATCTCTTTCTCATTCCAAAATAGAATAATCAAATTCAATTCAATATATGCCCAGTGGAATGATTCTACTTCAAAACATTTCTCAGGAACTCCTAAAAAGTTAGTTTAATGCTTTAAAAATTATCATAAATCTGTTTACCACTAAACAGTCCATAGATACCATATCTTTCTCTGTTAATTCATCACAAGCATTTACTTCTAAAGAAGGAAATAATGTATGTACCGTGACTGACTTTCGTTTTCAACATGACTGGACTTGGAATCACTTCAGACATACACCTGTGGACATGAGATTGAAAGAATTTCTGGAGAGAATTAACTAAATTTAGGAGGCCAACTCTAAATGAAATGGGATACAAAATAATAATCTGGAGCATTTGACAAAAAATGACAAAGTAAAAATCCAGATTAAACCATGTGTATTTACTAATAAGTGTCATGAATCAACTTGCTTCTGCTGTCATGCCTTCTCTGTCATGATGGACTAAATTTCTTTAGTCTGGAAGCTAAAAATAAATCATTACTCCTCTAAGTTTCCCTTTTTAGGTATTTGATACTAATGACAAGAAAAGTACCAAATACTGCATATACTTGTGTTAGAGGTTTATGTATTTTGTGGTAGAAAAACAATCATCATTAGAGATAATGCAACTTTATAAAAGAAGAGAAAGAAAAACTGCAGGAGTTAGAGGGAATCTGGATGCTGGAAGAATCTGGTATACCAAGTCAACTAACAACATAGGCTAAAAGATACTAAAATAGTAAGAACAGGGCCTGCAAGGGTCTGTGTATATGTTATGGCTCTTATCTTGCTACTTTTGTGTGACTGCTAATAATGGGAGCAGGTGTGTTTCAGACTCTTTCACCTACTCTTGAAACTCTTTTCCTGATGGGTTACCATGTCTTACTGTATCTTGTTTTGTTCTGTCAGAATGTCATCTCTTGAAGACCTTTTGTTTTTCTGAAAAGAAAATAGAAGGGGAGTGGATCTGCAGGAGAGGGGAAGTGGGTGGGAGCCAGCTGTAGTGGAAAGAGGGAAAAATGTTCATGGGGTATATTTTATGAGAGAAGAAACTATTTTCAATTAAAAAATGTTTAGTATGGAAAATAAACAATTATTTAAACTTTTATATAACTCATCAGTCTGATGATATAATATCAAATTTTATTGACTGTAACCCTGGATATGTGGTCAGTTGCCAAAAATTATTAATATGAACAAAAGAGTGTAAAACATTGAGACCAAAGTTGGTATAGGTGGTCCTTTTATCTATGTGTTGCTTTCATTGGTTAATAAAGGAACTTCCTTGGCCCATTGATAGGGCAGAGCTTAGGTAGGTAGAGAAGACAGAACTGAATGCTGGGAGGAAAAAAGCAGAGTCAGAGAGATGCCATGGACCCACCATTGGAGGTAGACATACTGAGATTTTGCTGGTAGGCCAGAAACTCGTGGTGATAAACAGATTAATAGAAATGTGTTAAACTCATATGTAAGAGTTAGCCAAAAAGAAGTTAGAGCTAATGGGCCAAGCAGTGATTTAATGAGTATGGTTTCTGTTATTTCAGGGTTAATGTAGCTGGGGGCCAGAATGAACAAGCAAGCCTTCCTCCTGCAACAATTGCAGGAACTGAGCAGGACAGAAAACCCCAACAACGAATGGTGCCTACGTGGACAACTGCATCCACATAAAGCCTGAGAAAGCTTGGGAAGTAATTATAGACTGAAAAGAGTAGAATTAGGCACAGATTATTGATAGCAGCATTTTCTCATGTAGGCTCTGCTTGCTAGAGGCAAGCACTCTCATTTAAGAGAAGCTTCCTGACTCAGCCTTAGCTGTAAAAACCTTGCAGCTCATTTACAAGGTCCACTGTATTTACATGAGGGAATCAATGATGTGATGACTACAAAAGACAGTCTGCAAATGAGTTTTGAAATTAAACCTAGGATTTTATTCTTCACCTTGTATGAAATATAGAATAATTTCTAGGATTCATTACTTCATATGTATATTTATCAAGTCACAATCATAACTTAGCAATTTCTGTTGGGTTGATCTTGGGTAGTATAGAATAGAGAAGAAATCAGTGAAAAAGTATGATTTAGTATTTATCTTTTTTGTTTGGATTTAAAAATGAAAATTACAGAGTGATAATAAGTATTTAATTACGTTTCTGAAAATGAAGATAGAGAGATGGCACTTACACAAGGGATGCTTACAGCAGTTAAAAATGACATCATTTAATTTGCAGGTAAATAGAAGGAACAGGAAAAAAAATCATTGTGACTAAGTTATCCCAGATCTATAAAGACAAATGTTGTACGTACTCACTTATAAACAGATATGAGCTGTTAAATAAATGAAACCATACTATTATTCACAGAGCCAGAGAGGCTAAGTAACAAGGAAGGCATAAAGTGGTATAGAAAATTCTCCTGGGAAAGGAGAAAGAGATTTTATTATTTTTGGTAGACTGGAGGTGGTTGGCGATAGCAAAAGAACTGATCAGTGAGTAGGAATAGATGGAGAGAGTATGGTAGGATGACTGCAAAATAAAAGCATTTGAGCATGAGGTGGAAACCTAGTGTAGTGGAAACTACCTGGAATCTATGAAGGTTACCCTAATGAGGACTTCTAATAATGGAGGATGCAAAGATTAAACTGGCCATCTTTTGTAACCAGACCAGGCTTCACTGGTGGGACTGGGGCATGAACCTAGCTACAGAACTTTTGACCTGCAGTCTGTCATGAATGCAAGAAGTCTTTGGCAGTGATTGTACAGATCTTATAGGTGTGGCCAAATAACAACAAGTCTACTTTGAGGCCCATGCCACAAGATAGAGCCTTTGCCCAAGAATGTCTATATTACCAGGAACTAGATGCTGGTTTCCAAAGACCTAGGATAAAACAGAAATTAAGCAGCATAAAAAAAGTTTCTGAAGCCGGGCAGTGGTGGCGCACGCCTTTAATCCTAGCACTTGGGAGGCAGAGGCAGGTGGATCTTTGTGAGTTCGAGACCAGCCTGGTCTATAAGAGCTAGTTTCAGGACAAGCTCCAAAGCCACAGAGAAACCCTGTCTCGAAAAACCAAAAAAAAGAAAAAAAGATTTTGAATGATGTCCATCTATACTCATAGATCAGTGACTAGTCCATCAGAGAGACTGCCTCTCAGAGTAGATGTGATTGGATGCTGAGATGCAATACCAAGCATTGGAGAGAGAGAGAGAGAGAGAGAGAGAGAGAGAGAGAGAGAGAGAGAGAGGACAGAGAGCAAGTCGAAATTCTCCATTGGCTTCCTCTCTTTCAATCTTGAGAAACCAAGCAGAAAAGAGAGAGGAGAAATTTTAAGAATGTGAATGGTTGAGGGCACCAAGAGAACAAAGATTATGGAGTCAACCAAGCAGTACTCATGAAGGCTCACAGAGAATGAAGTGGCAACCACTAAGCCTTCATGGGTTTGAGCTAAGTCCTCGGCATATGTTACTTGCTGTTTGCTTCGTGTTTTGGGAATGTAGTGATAGTGTGAGTGTGTATATATCTGACACTCTTGTGGGCTCTTGGGATCCTTTTACTCCTACTGGGTTGCTGTGAAGGCCCAAAAATATGGGCCGATTTTCACCTTGTCTGATGGTCAGAGAGTTGGATATTGCTCAAATGATCGACAAGCATAGCTGCACATCCCAACTCAGTATATGATTGCTTGATTCTTTTAACATTAAAATATCTCATATCTCATTCAAGTAGGTCCATGCCATTCTGATAGGTGGTTGGGACATGCAAAATGTACATCTGTTCCTTCTTTTGTAACTATGAGGTCACCTGGAGTGGGGCTGCCTTCAGGAAAAGTGATCTAGAGCAGTTTCACTACATAGACAACAGAATGCTAATGATTTGATGCCTCGGTATGTTAAATAAAGCAATTTACTCTTTGAGTTGTCCTATGTATCAGGTAAATAAAGTCTTTTGTTACCTTCTCCCCCAATTTACATTGAATAAAAAAGCTATGTAAAAAATAAGCAAAGGTAATTTCAATAATCACAGTAATGTCCTCTTGGTATTATTCCATGCTTTCTGTTCTACATATTACTATATACTTCATGCATCTTTATATTCTTATATTTCTAAATTTCCATGTCCCTACCCTGGAAAGAGGTAATTTTGTTGAGGCCAGTCCTTGGCATATGGCACCAAAATGTGGGGCTTACCGATGAGACCTCAAATGCACAGAAGTGTGTCCAAGTGAGTATGTGAGGTTCCCAGCAAGAAAATTGCACCACAGGTGGAGAGGTGAATAATGAGTGCTCAGAAATAAATAATAAAAAAAAAAGAAAAGTGGGGGAAATCTGGAGTAAAACTATAAATAGTTGGAGATACGGGCAAGGAAATAGTATTCAACTATCTGTACATTTGCTTGAATGTATTTTGATAGCACGAGGAGCTGATATGGAACAGAAATAAAGACAGAGATTTTTAGAGTTTATAAATCTTGTATTCTCGCCCCTGTGCTAGAGGCATATCCACCAACTTTGGGTGGCTCTGTGTCTTTGGGAGGCCACAGTGAAGTCTTGCCTTTGTCCTTTTAAGCAGCATTGCTGTTGTCTCTGAGCAAGGCATATATTGCTGCTGAATGGGTAGGAAGAGGGAAGGGAATACATGCTTGGCTTAACAGTAATCTGAGTTACATTGGAGATTGTGGCAGTCCATGCATACACAGTGTATCCAACTGAATCTGACCCCTGCTCTGTGGTGGAGCCAGAAAAGGCTGGAGACAAGAATGTTTAAAGGGCTATCTATACCTTCCCAGTCAGTGCCCAGAGCACGTCAATGAAAATGCCTAGAGGTTATTTGACCTATGAGCCAAGTCACCTATGGATAAGTCCTTGGCTTTTAACAGAGGAGAGGACTCAGGAATTCTCTTAATTTTATGATTACAAAATTTAAAATAAAAAGCATTTACAGTAAACAAAGGCCTGGCTATACCTTCCTAAGCTATGGTCTTATGTGATGGTCTCAGAGTTGTTATGATGCTAGATCCTTGAGAGCTTGTAAATTTGTCAGCCACCTCTAACACTGGCTCTTGATGGGACTGTTAAATGTAAAAAAGTATGGCCTGTGCCCAGGCAAAGCAGACAATGAAGGAAGAGTACCTCCTTGTCTCAAGTACCCAGCAAGACATTGGCAAGCAGAGACCATGGCTTGTGGCCTACCACAGGTTTATCTTTTTTAAAAAAACATTTATTTAACTTTATTTTATGTGCATTGGCATCTTGATATCAGATCTCCTGGAACTGGAGTTACAGACAGGTGTGAACTGCCATATGGGTGCCAGGAATTGAAGCCGGGAACTCTGGAAGCACAGCCAATGCTCTCAACCACTGGGCCATCTCCCCAGCCCCCAAGGTTCATCTTTGAGTCTAGCCTGACATGACAACCAAGATGCAAAAATGTAGCTTGAGGGAGCTGCAGCTTCAGGCTTGTCAAGTGTCTGTGAATATTTAAAGAATCAATTTAATTTGTTTTCCTTTTTTTATCTTATAATTTATTTCCTTCTTTGTCAAAAATCTGATGATCATAGGTGTGTGGATTGATATCTAAGTCTTTGATTCCGTTCTTTTGTTTCTCCTGTCTGTTTTTATGCCAATACCAGGCTATTTTCAATACTATAGCTATGTAGTAGAGTTTGAAGTCAGAGACTGTGATGCCTTCAGAAGTTATTTTATTGCACAGAATTGTTTGGTTATCTTGTTTTGTTTGTTTGTTTTTCCATATGAAGTCAAGTATTGTTCTCTCAAGGTCTGTGAAAAATTTTACTGGGATTTTGATGGATATTGCACTGAATTCTTAGATTGCTTTTGGTAAGATTGACATTTTAACTTGTTAATTTTACCTATCCAAGAGCAAGAGAGATTTTTTCCATTTTCTAGTGTCTTATTCAATTTCTTCATAGATTTAAAATTCTTATTATACAGGTCTTCCACTTGTTTGGTTAGAATTACTCCAAGATATTTTATATTATTTGTGGCTATTGTGAAGGGTGATGTTTCTCTGATTTCTTTCTCAGCCTATTTATCATCTGTGTAAAATAGGGACATTTAGGTTGCTTTCAGGTTCTGGCTATAACAAATAACACTGCTGTGAACATAGATGAACACATGTCCTTGTGGCATGACTGAGCATCCTTTGGGTATATATGCAAAAGTGCTGTTGCAGGGTCTTGAAGTAGGTTGTTTCCTAATAATCCTAGAAATCACGTTTCCCCCCCCCAGTATTTGGGCAGTAGAGGAGAGGGTGCCTGAACTAGTGTTGTCCCATAGTCACATTGATGAATATCTTGATCATCACCATAGAAATTTTGCCTGATGAATAGAGATAGAGTCAGAGACCCACAGTCAAATCAGAACAATGGACTGAGCTCCCAAGGTCCAGTCGAAGAGCAGAAGTGGGGAGAAGATGAGAAGGAAGTCAGGACTGTGAGGGACTGGTCCATTAAATGAGACAGTGTGCCTGATCTATTGGGAGCTCATCAAATCCAGGTGGACATGGACTGAAGGAGCATATGACCAAACCGGAATCTCTGAACTTGGTTGCCAATGGGGCTGACTGAGAAACCAATGACAATGGCACAGGGACATATCTCTTCTGCATGTGTTGGCTTTTTGGGAAACTAGTCTATATGGATGTACACCTTCTTAAGCTGAGATGGAGTGGAGAGGGCCTTGGGCTTCCCACAGGGCAGGGGAAGGGAGGAAGGGTGGGGGCAAGCAAGAGGATCTGGGATAGGGGAGAAAGTGTAACTTTAAAGTTTATTAAAATAAAAACACAATATAAAAATAAAGAAATATAGAAAAAAAAACGTAATCACCATATGGGCAACCAAAGTGCCTGAACAAGTTTGCACTCCCTCTAGCAATGGAGGAGTGTTTCCTTTAACCCACATCCTCTTCAGCATAAGTTCTCATGTTTTTGATCTTAGCCATTCTTATAGGTGTAAGATGGAATCTCAGAGTTGTTTTGATTTGTAATTCTCTGATGGCTAAGGATGTTGAACATTTCCTTAAGTACCTTTCAGCCATTTTAGATTGACCTGTTGATAGTTCTCTGTTTAGGTCTGCATCCCATTTTTTATTGGATTATTTGTTTTTGATGACCAATTTCTTGAGTTCATTATATATTTTGGAGATCAGCCCTCTGTCTGATGTGGGATTGGTGATGTGGGATTCTGTAGGTTGCTGATTTGTCTTGCTGACTGTGTCCTTAGCTTTACATTATCCTCTCAGTTTCAGGAGATACTATTTATTAATTGATTTTCTCAGTGTCTGTGCTACTGAGGTTATATTTAGGAAGTAGTCTTCTGTGCCAATGCATTCACGTATACCTCCCGCTTTCTCTTCTATGAGGTTCAGTGGGGTTGGTTTTATGTTAAGGTTTTTGATCCCTTTGGACTTAGTTTTGTGCATGGTGATAGGTATGGATCTGTTTTCATTCTTCTACATGTTGATATCCAGTTAGGCCAGAACCATTTATTGAATATGCTTTCTTTTTCCAATTTTAGTCAGCTAGGCAGACTTGTAACTTGCATTAGAAAGGCAGCTTACAAAATTTTAAAAAGACATACAATAGCTAAAATCTTATTTAAAATATCCTATGGGATACCATGAGCCACTAAGTGAAATTCTTAAAGGAAACAGTGATCGAAGTTCTTCTAGATAGCTTACAGAACCTACTTGACAGGTACTCAAGCAGGCAGATTATGCTATATCGAAAGAGGAAATGCATTATATTATTTTGTCAGTCTTGCAAAACATATATCGTATCTACAAATCTTACTCCTCCAGCAGTTTTAGTGCAGTCTGACAAGGAAAAGAAGACTATGGCAATGACTTGTAACTTCAAGCCTCTTCATGGACTTGTTACACAGACTTCCAGACCTAGTAATTCCTCTTTACCTTGGAATATATCAGAAAATGCAGACTGAAAATTTGACTATTTCACTCTTTGGGACACAGAACTCATTTTGACGGTATGGTGTTTAATCTGCTGTTGAAATATCAGACCTAAGAACTGAGACTTCTATATTCCCCTCAGGGGAAAAGGACTCATTACAAGGAGTAACTGAACCTCCTCTTCAAATATGAGGAAGGCAGCCTAAGGGTGTTTTGCTGCTGCTCAGAGAAGAAGAAAATAATTTAAAGCAGCAATGTGGTAAAATTCTCACCCATCAGAAAAACCAATACTTGTTGTTTGATTAGAATGGACTTAAGAGAATTGTGATATGACAAATTGTGTTTATTGTTGACATCCACTCTAGAATTAAGGTATTGATCTGTTAATGTTTGTAACTGCTTTAAGTTCACTATAAGATGTTAAGAAAAATTTGACATTTCCTATGAGTGCTTGGATTTACATATTTGATAAGAAATTTAGATTTAATACAACTACAAATTGTTAAGAAACACTCTAGACCAATTGAAATGGGCATTCCAAACCCTGGTGATCCTCAACTCTTTTAACTTGGAGACTGTAGCCATGAGGGGCATACTTATTCACAAAACATCATCTATTTGAAAATGAATTCTCTTGACTTAAAACTTGGCTCAGAGACACAGAGCCCAGAAGTACTTTTTCCTTTAACCCTTTACAAAGGTTGGCAGTAATAGCTGGATTTGATCCTTTTTTCCTCCCAGGCCACTAAGACACAGATATGCATGATTACAATACAAGCACCGAAGAAGGGTGAGTCTGGGAAATGGGAAAGTGTTCACCTAAGGCAGATGCAATCATATGTCCTGTTGCAGAAGCACAGGTTTTATTAAAATTAATAGAAATGGTGGAATTGTGAAGGCCCAAATATCTGGGCCCATTTTCACTTTCTCTGATGGTCAGAGAGTTGGAGGTTGCTCAAATGTCGGGCAAGCATAGCTGCATGTCCCAACTCAAGATGTGACTGTGTGGTTCTTTCAAAAATAATAACACTTCAAGGATATTTAATGTACAGTTTTTGAAAAATACCGACATTGCCAGCATTACAGTCTGATAATTTTAATCAGAGATATCTACACTGCCCATGATTGCTTGGTGCTTTTAACATTAAAATAGCTCATTGAAGTAAATCCATGCCATTCTGACAAATGGTCAGGATATTCAAATGTACTTCTGCTCCTTATTTTTTGTAACGATGAGGGCTCCTGGAGAGGGGCTGCCTTTAGGATTTGTGATCTAGACCAGTTTCACTACCTAGAGAACAAAATGCTAATGATTTGATGTCTCAGAGTGTTAAAGTGTTTGTCCGATGTATCATGTTAATACAATCTTTTGTTACCTTCTCCTTCAATTTACCTTGTGTATAAAAGCTATGGGAAAATAAATGAGGACAATTTCAGTAATCACTGGAATGCCCTTCCAGTATCATTCCATGGTTTCTGTTCTGTTATTCTTTATGCATTTTAGTATTCTTTACTCATATTTCTAAATTTCCACAACCCTACCCTGGTAAGAGGTACTTTTGTTAAGGCTAGTCCGTAATAGGTTGCCTTAATGTGAGTTTTGTAACTTCTCTTACTTAATCTTATGCCATGATCTGTTGATGTCCATGGAAGACATGTTCTTTTCCAGGGAAAGGTATATGGAGTAATGGAGATAGTTTTGGGGGAGAGGGGATATTGGGTGACTGGGACAAATGGAGGGAAGATAATCTGTTGTGAGGATATATGATATGAGAGAAGAATAAATAAAAATTTAAAAGAACCCAAAATTAAAAACATTCTAAACCAGGCATTGGTGGTGCACAACTTTAATTCCATCACTTAGGAGGCAGAGGCAGGTGGATCTCTGTGAGTTCAAGGCCAACCTGGTCTACAAGATCTAGTTCCGGGACAAAATCCAAAGCTACAGAGAAACCCTGTCTCAGAAATAAAAAAAAAGCCCCCAACATTCTAATAATTACTATTTTAAAGTTTTTTATATCAGACATTTTCTTTGCTTGGCAAAAGAATACCCTTTTATATAAAATACATATCAATAATCTTGTTTTTATTCATAAGGTAAATCTAATAAAAAAGAAAAGCTAAGATTTTGTTGGGAATGTTTTAGAAAGGAGAAATCTTGATAGGAAAAAGGAAGAAAACATCAATTTCAATTCTTAAATTTAGCTTGTAAATTAAAATTTATGACATTTCTTGTACATGTTTTCCATCCTGTATCTAATAGAGGTGATGTCTGACCAAAGAGTATATAGTAAAGGGGGCAATGTTAATATTAGCATTCCACAACAACTATTCCAATCACTATAAGATGACTAAATTCAAAACTAGGCACTGGTCTCCAAGAAAAATTTCTAACTATAACTAACAATTTATTAAACCAGTCCCACATTTGTCCAGGTTTAATGAAAGAAATTCAAAAGTCAAAAGTGATACTTCTTGACAAGGTTGAAGATAATTTTAGCTAACTTAAAAGCATATAATAAACACTATTTCATCCACCAGTTTTAGTAAGTAGAGGTCTCAATGACAATTATTCCTCTGCATCCAACAAGTTCAAATTGCAGAAAACACCATATATTTCTGTACATCAAGCACCTGAAATTCCCAGTCATTCTCATATGATTATGTACTCTTTTGGATGGAAATAGGGGCCAGAGCAGAAATAATCAGAAAATAAGTGTGTAATTATTCAGCCACAAATAATGCTGCACTTCTGGGTTCGAGAGCCATGCATGTGCAGGCAAGCCTTCAGGCAATTGCCTGCAAGTTAAAGGGCACTGGTGCCCCACGTGCGTGCATGTGGGGTTCCATCCACATATGACTCAGCTAAACCCTTGTGTGCATAAGTGAGCCTGTCATCTGTGTCATCAGTGTATGACATAGTCACTCCAACACACTGTGCACATGTGCTAGGCAGCTTTTAAAAAGCTGGATGTGCCATCTTCCTCTCTCCATATACACATCAATTCTCCAGGCTTGTATGCAACTCCTCTAATAAACTCCTAAGCAGGTTTGTTGCATGTTCTGTGTTTCCTTCTCATGTGCGTCCTAGGTAATTTCATTGGTGCCATACGACTAAGGAGGTTCTCCTACCCCAAGATCCTCCACCAGGGTCTGGATCCTGAACTGAGTATTTTCTCTACATCAGCCATGTGTTCCATATTCCTGAGCATATTTTTCTGCACAACACCGTCTTCAATTGGTGAGTTATTTTCATTCTGGTCAGCGTAACCATTTCTCTGAACTTTAGGAACTGACAGTTGAACTCCAGCAATCTTCTGGTGTTCCTAGAAATGGTGTGACTGCCCCAGCCATGGTCTTCAAGACTACGGTTGAGCCCTTTGCTTACAGTAATCTCTGGATTACTTCCCCTAGCTAAAATTGTGATTGGAATGGCCCAGGGCCAATCCACCCATGTCTGGGGACCCAGAGTCTCTCAGATTCCTCTTTCTCTTTTTTTGCTTTTCTTTTTTTTCTTTTCCTTTCCTTTCTTCTTTTTTTTTTCTTTTCTTTTTTCCCCTCATTGTAAAAGGCTGCCCCAAGAAGCCTCTGGCTTCTCTGGGTTCTGAGTCACCCAGAGAACCCAGGCCTTACCATCCCACTTGTGGCCAGGTTACACTCCCCCATGGGTCTTGCGTTGGTCGTGTGCTGATTCATACCCTGCCCGCAGCCAAGAGACATCTCCCTGTGCACCTTGTGTTGTTGCGGTTTTTTTCTGGTTTTTCATGGTTTCATCTATGGGTAGCAAGCCATCAAAGCCCATCAATCCAGCTTCCCCCCTGGGGTGCCTTTTGGTCGCCCTGAAACCCCAGGCCTTAGTACCCTACCTATAGATTCTAACACATGTCTATCTTTGTTCCAAAAAATGGCCTTGTTACAATTTAGATGCCAATCTATAGTGGACGCCTAACAGTAGGTTTGATCCTGATATTTTACAAGAGCTTTCTAACTACTGTCAGCACACAGGCAAATGGAAGGAGTTTCCTTACATCCAAGCCTTTTACTTTTAGGCTCTAAGCCTATGCCCTCTGTCCTTTCAAGTTGTTCACCTGCTCACATGTTCCTGGCTATGCCATCTGTACCAGAATAACCCTCTACTTCTGCTCTGGACACAGTAATAAACCCCTGCCTTTTCAACCTCAGCGGGCAGCTAGCCCCATTCTTTCCATCCCTACCCCTGCCCCATTAGCCTCTATCGCTGTTCCTTCAGCCCCAGTACCTAGTCTTGCCCTTTTAGCTCCTACCACTGCTCTTTCAACCCCAGTTGCTACTCCTGCCCCTTTAGCTCCTATCTCTCTTCCTTCATCCCCAGTTCCTATTCCTGTCCCTTTAGCTCGTCATTATTCCTTCAGCCCCAGTTTCTACTCCCGTCCCTTTAGCTCCTGCCTTTTTTCTTTCAGCCTCAGCTCCTACTCCTGTTCCTGTATCTCCTGCCATTAAACCTTCATCCCCAGTTCCTACTCCTGTCCCTGTAGCTCCTGTCATTGATCCCTGAGCCTCAACTCCTACTCCTGTTCCTATGCCAGTTCCTTTAGCTACTGCTCTGGACCTTGCTAAGGAATCCACACCTTTCAGAACTCAACAGTCAGATACTTCTATTTCTTTACTTCCTTCTGCCTTGTCATCTCCCTCTGCCCACTGTCAGCTCTCTCTCTCTCCCCCACTTGCTCAAGCAGCCCTGCCAAATCATTCTTCCTCTCCAGTGCCTGGCCACAGAAGTCACCCAGCAGTGGCTCCCACATTTACCCCTCCTCTGACACGCTCACGTGCAGCTATGGAACCCAACCCTGACCAAGCCAAGCCCACTGCAGTTCTCGCGTTGCAAAAAATGGCCAGCATAGATGGATTGATTAGGGTACACATTCCTTTCTCACTCTCAGAACTCTCCAAAATAGAGCAAAAACTGGGGTCCTATATGTCTAATTCTACCACTTTTATAAAACAATTCCAATATATTACCCAGTCTTATAATCTCACCTTTCACAATATCTATATGATCTTATTTAATAACCTACTTCCTGAGGAACGCAGGCAAGTTGGGAAGCATGCCAGACTACATGAAGATGAGATTCACCAAACTTTTGCAACCCACCATCTTGGGCCAGAAACAGTCCTGGAGCAGGAACCTTACTGAGACTATAATACTCTGGGTGGGATTTAGCTACAGACAGGTTTTTGACTTACCTCCTGGCAGATCTCCATATGGCTGCTCTCAAGCCAGTAAACTATACTAAGCTCTCAGATGTCATTCAAGATACAAAGGAAAATCTTTCTGCATTGTTTGAATGCCTCACTAAAGCTCTATTGCAATATACTTACTTAGATCCAGAAACCATGGAAGGCAGTTACTCGTGACTCATTTTTTAATCATTGCTACTCTGACATTAGGACTAAACTTAAGGATTGGAGAAAGGCCCCTTGATTCCACAGGCAGAAGTCTTAGAATTGGCTTTTAAGGTGTACCATGTGTGGAATGACAAAGCCCACAATCACTGTCATGTGTTAAACATGGCCTTCTGACCAGCTAAGGCAACAGACCACCAAATCCGTGCTGTCCATGCTGCTCATGTTTCAAATATGGTAGAACTTGTCACTGGGCCCAAGAATGCTCTAATCCTCATCTTGGTCCCCTGAGACCTTGTCTGAGATGCCATAGTGAATGACATTGACCAGTAGACTATCATCATGCACCTAGTGGCATGGAGACATCAAACCTAGAAAATTCCCAAGTTGATCTTCTAGATCTGGCCATTAATGAATGAGGCTGCCCAGGCTCCTTTGACCTGACCACAATATTCATATGTAACAGGGAGCCACAGGTAAACATCACAGTATCAGGATGGCCCATCTTCTATCTCTTGGACACCGGAACCACATACTCGGTACTGAGGGAATTCTGGGGACCTACCTCTCTTTCTAGTTTCCCTATTGTTGGGGTAGGTGGACAACCTTATCTACCTCAGCAGACCCTATGACTTAACTATGTTTTTAGAGAAATTTATCTTGCTTATTCATTTTTTAGTTATGTCAACCTGTCCAGTACCTCTTATGTGAAGAGATATTTTTGCAAAAGTAGGAGCTTCCATTTTATTTGCTCCTCCCATTTACCTTAGTTCACACTTGCCAGCAGCTCCACTCCTCCTTCTTCTAGCCTCCCTTCGTCCCAGTCCCAATGTGTTTTTTCCTCTTCCTCAGCCTTCCAGGTGGACACCCAAGTCTGGGACATTCAAAATCCCTCTGTTGTTAAGCACCATTCCCCCATTGTTATCCAGTTACAAGATCCTACTAAGTACATTACACAAGCTCGGTACCCCCCCTCCAGAGCCTTGAGGGACTTAAGCCTATTATCTTTTAAGAAAAAAGATACTTTGTCACACCTCTTCTCCCTTTAATACCCATATGCTTGCTGTTAAAAACCCTAATGGAACCTATCACCTGGTCCAAGACCTCTGGCTCATTAACTGCACAGTGGTCCCTTTTCATCCTGTAGTGCCTAACCCTTACACACTTCTTTCTACTATTCCTCTGGGAACTTCCCACTTCTCAGTTGTAGACCTCAATGATGCCTTTTTTCCCTCTCAGCTTTCAATCTCAAAACATCCTTGCCTTCATCTGGACTGATCCTGATACTCACCTCTCCACACAGCTTACTTGGACTGTCCTTCCCCAGGGACTCCAGGACAGCCCACACCTGTATGGTCAGTCTTTAGCTTCTGATCTTCTCTTGCTGTCTCTCCCTAAGTCTAAACTCATACAGTATGTAGATGATATTTTACTTTGCCGTCCATCATTGGAGATCAGCAAAACTGATAGCTCCACTCTTAAATTTTCAGTCCAAAAGAGGCTATAGAATCTCACCTTCTAAGGCTCAACTGTCTAACTCTCAGGTCATTTACTTGGAATTAACTATAACCCCAAACCAAAAAGCTATTACCATAGACACAAAAAGGCTAATTCAGTCCCTTAAAGTTCCTTCCATAAAAGAAGAGGTTTTATTGTTCCTAGGAATAGTTGGCTTGCTGCCTTCCTGGATCCCCTCTCTTGCCTGCCCTTTATATGAAGCAGCTCTCAGCTCTCTGCATGAGCCCTTCTCCATCTCATTACTAAACCCTTTCAGAGACTCCAACAAGCCCTTATCCAGACCCCAGCTTTTCATTTCCCAGATTTCACTTGTCCTTTCTCCCTCTATGTAACAGAGAAGGAGGGATATGCCCATGAGGACCTAGGACATTAGTTAGGATCTTCCTTTGCACTTGTAGCATACCTGTCAAAGAAGATGGATCTCATCACTCGGGGCAGGGCACCCTGCATATGTGCTTCAGTAGCCACTGAGCTTCTTATTCATGAGTCAAAGAAAATAACTTTTAGGTCATCCACCACTATCTTCTCCCACCACAATCTGTCCCACCTCTTAACTTACAAAGGCTTACAAACTTTACCCCCTTCCAGAGTTATTTCCCTCCAGGTGCTGCTAGTAGAAGATGCCACACTCACTTTCCAATGTTGCTCATCCCTTAATATCTCAAATCTCCTACCTCAACGTAACAGTAATTATTCCCCATCTCACTACTGCATAAAGACTTTAAAGAATCTACTGCCCCACCCCTCACATATGCATGAGGGCAAACTGTCCCAGACAACTTATACCTGGTATTATACAGATGGCAGGTCCCTTTTATGTGAAGCAACCTGTAAAGCAGGCTATGTAATAGTATCAGATACTGTGGTAGTGGAGTCACAGGCACTCCCTACCCATACCACTAATCAGCAGGCTGAGTTAATAGCCCTTATTCGTGCCTGCCAGATAACAAAGGGACACTCTTTAAATGTTTACACAGACTCCAAATATGCCTTTCATATCCTCCTGCCCCACACAGTGATTTGGAAGGAGCATGGGTTTCTTATGACAAAAGGATAATCCGTAACTAACTCAGGTTACATTATGAAACTGTTAAAAGCCTTCCATCTCCCCCAAGCTATAGGAATTATTCACTGTTGGTCTCATCAGACTGACAGTTCCATTATTTCCAAGGGAAATAACTGGGCTGACCAAGCAGCTAGAACAGCAGCATTCCAGAACCCAAAGCTACCTCAGTCACCTCAAGGGGTTCATACAGTACAGACCACATTCTTGCAGACACCCCCTGACACCCAGCAAATTCTGTCCTACCAACATCAGCTCTTTCATCCTAATAGTAAAGCTCTGTTTCATTTTGTTAAGGCTCACTTCCAACCCACTCCTGAGGACTTATAATTCTTAAAAGCTATCACTGCCTCTTTTAAAAATCTTTCAAAAGTCAGATCCCAGGACCAAATGTGCAGTTTCCCTTTTTGCACCCACCAGTCCAGGGTCTCCCTTACAGGAACTGACTGGCAGCTGGTACTCATATGCACATGGTCAGAAGAGTTAAATATCTCCTGGTCTTGGTGGACACAATATCTGGGTGGATTGAATCATTTCCAACCACTAATAAGAGGGTCCAGACAGTTTCCGATGTTCTTCTCTGAGAAATCATCCCCTGGTTTGGAATCCCAACCTCTCTTCAGTCAGATAATGGCCCAGAGTTTACTTTCCAGATTTCCCAAAATTTGTCTAAGCCTCTTAACATTCCCTGGCATTTTTATATCCCATATCACCCTCTGTCCTCAAGGAAGGTAGAATGAACTAATGATTCCTTTAAAAAATGTTCTTGTTAAAATGTCACAGGAGTTTCACCTCAAGTTGGTAAAACTTTTGCCTCTGGCTCTTCTAAGACTTAGGGCTCTCCCCAAAAGCTCCCTTTACATCTTGCCCTTTGAACTAATATATGAGCAGTCAGTTTTAACCCCTAGCTATTCACCTAATACCTCTCCCCTTCATGATCATCTGCTTACTCTGATGTTATCCCATCTTTGCTCCCTATTATGGGATTTTACCAACTACTCATTACCTCAACCATGAGCTAATTCATGCCCACCACTGATAAAGATAGGGGGTCAAGTACTATTATCTCCCCCAAACCAATGCCCCTCATCCCTTCCCCCTAAATGGCAGGGCCCATTTAAAGTAATGTTTATAACTCCCACAGAGGCTAAATTCGAGGGCCTTCCTCATTGGATTCACCTGCCTCATCTTAAACCTTTTACACTTCCAGCTCAAGATACTCACTCATATACAGTAACTCAGAGTCCTGTTTCCTTAAGTTCCAGAGGGCACCAATATCAGCCACTCTTTCTCCAGTTCCAGAAAAATAAAAGTATCATCCTTACTCAACTCTCCTGTGCCAAAAACTCCTCTGTATACTCTCCCTCCTCCTCTTTCTGCTATTGCGCTTTACCAACTTCTCCATATCTCCAATGTCATGCTTAAATTTCCAGTTAGCTACTCAGTTGTTATTACAGGTACCATCGTTAAACATAGAAAAAGAGGTACAAGGACTGTCAAGAGACCAGTTGGTAAGAAACAATAATGAGTTTGCAGCCCCAATCTCCAAAAATCTCACAAAACAGACTTTAGCATAACAGGTTTACCACTGACTGCAGCAGTGTTTACTGGTTGTTAAGCTAATACCATGAAGCTAAATAAGATTTACTTCAGGTAAAACATTAAAGGGTCTAATAATTTTCTTTTTCAATAATCCCTCCACCATCTTCCATTCCAACAATATATAATCATAATCACAAACTTTTAATATACCTAAAATTTATTTCTTTTCAAACACTTTTAATAAGCTCCAGGGAGTCAATTAGACCTACCTAAATGGACTAGACTCCAGAAGAAGTATCATTTAATTCTTCCCTTATCATTCCTTGTCTCTGGAACACCTGGGAAATTCTTTCCTCCACACCCTGAAAGAACCCCCTCTATTTTCCATCTTGGGACTATCCTCTCTTAATCATTGGGATCTAAATTTTCTTCCAGACATAATTTTCTGCCATTCCAGCATCTTGTGAGGTCCAAGCTATCAACCAGTCAATTCCACAGAGCCCAAAAAAACACAAGAGTAATCAGCCACCTCAGGACATGGTCAAACATCTCAACTCCCCGACCCCCACAAAGTCAGTGTGGCACAGTGACACAATATGCCTCTTCCCACCCATTAAAACCCCCAAACCTCCAAATTTTATAATAAACAAAAGGGTGGAATGTAATTTTTCAGGCACAAATAAGGCTGCACTTCCAGGTTCTAGAGCCATGCATGTGCAGGTAAGCCCTCAGATAATTGCCTGGATGTTAAAGGGCTCCACATAACCAACATGTGTGCATGTGTGGTTCCATCCACATATGACTCATCTAAACCATTACAGACATGCATGAGCCTGTCTTCTGTGTCATCAGCTTACGATATAGTCAGGCCAACCCCCATGTGCATGGTCTAGGCAGCTTTTAAAAAGCTGGATGAGCCGTCTTCCTCTCTCTCTGCACACCAATTCCCCATGCCTGTACATACCCCCTTTAATAAACTCCTAAGTGGGTTTGTTGTATGTTCAGTGTTTCTTTCTCACTCACACCCAGGTAATTTCAAAGGGTCATTCATTTTTAAGGATTATGAAGTGCATATTTATTTTTGGTCTGACTGTTCTGACATTTTTGTCTTTCAATTCCAGCTATTTTTCTCTCATGTGTGTAAATGGAACCTCTTTTTTATTTTGTCCATAGTTAAAAGATTGTTTCTTGAGACAATGGATATGATATCATTTGCAGTTTTGGAATATTATTAGAAGTAGGTCTTCAAATTTTCTATCAGTGCAGTCTTCTGTAATCTCTACTTGGAATTAAATTATTTATGAAATACACACATCATGGTTTTTAAAACTCTCATCTGTCTTCTTCCACATATAAACTATTCTGACTTATCTTCAAAAAAAAATTTTCAATTAAGATTCACCTAATTTGTTACTACATGCATTATTGTGCTACTAATTTCATGTATTGTCATTTGAATGTTATAATATCCTCTTACTCTCATAATACTTAGGCATTATCTTTTATACATCAAGCTGTGTTCAATAGATAAATGGTTATATTAACTCTTCAACTTGAATGTTAAATACAGAAAGAAAGGCTTTGCTGTCCTTAGCTTCATCTACAAAAATAAACATTAATTTTCTTTCTAATATGAAGCTACTATTACACAGTCATAATAATGCTGAAATAATTTGCTAACCAAAATTATTAAAGTAAATATTAATCCTTATAGGAGTACTTATATTTATATTTGAATTATATTTATATAGGTTAATTTATCAGGATGTTAACATAAAGAAATGTCACTTATATTATTTTCATTACATTAGGATAAGCATTTTTATCTATATTTTTCAGAGATTTTATTTAAGACATCTCTATTGGGGGACATCTTAACCTCTAAGCACCAATTAAAGTCGCATAAAATTTTTTGAACAACAAATAGTATATTTGGTTTATCACTTGAGCATGGTTCTGAAAGTGCTTTTTCAATTTTACTAACTCTGTTTTTCTTTCAAAAATAATAATTGTGGTAAAATTTCTTGTATTTCTATAGCTTTTGGTTAATTTAAGGTTACATATTTCACCATTGTTCTGAGAACAAATTTTGACAGAAGAATCTACCTATATTAACTTGGCACCATAACTCTAAAGTGAATAAATTATGCAGTTGTGCCCAAAACTATGGTGTTGCCACCAAGAAATAAAAATGGTAAAATATGTAGAATAAAATGATGATCTTGACAAATCTCTACAAAATGTATTACATTTAACTTAAATTTGAGCTAGGATAAAAGGCAGTACATTTTATACAAAAGATTACTCAGAGAAACTGAAGCAGAGAGAATGTGACAAACACTTGCCTTTGGTTGTCTTAAAATAATTTTAAAAAACCTATGGAATATGAAATTAAGTTTCAAGTTTTCACTTAATTTTAGGACCCAACATTATCCTATAATTAAAAGCAAAGTTTAATTGTTAGTTTCCACAACAGAGAAAATCAGCAGGAAATGGTGATCAGTTTAGGAAGGAAAGGTTTTGGATTTTGAACTTGCTGCATTTTAATTGATTTTAATTGTAACAAGAGGGCCAGCTTGTTGGGGTTTCTGTCCCGCCCGGTACCCCACAGCCGGCAAGCCCCAAAGAAAATCACACAGAGAGTCTGCATTAGGTTATAAACTGACTGGCCCATTAGCTCAGGCTTCTTATTAGCTATTGTAACTTATATTAACCCATTGTTTTTATCTATGTTAGCCACATAGTTTGGTACCTTTCTCAATGGGGCAGGGGCACATCTTGCTTCTTCGGTGGTCTGGGCAGAACTGCAAGTAGTGTGCTTTTTTCTTCCCAGAATTCTCTTGTTCTCCTCACCCCACCTCTACTTCTTTTCTGGTTGACCCACCTATACTTCTTGCCTGGCTAATCAGCATTTTTTTTAAAATAAAAAACATTATTGACAGATTACAGACAATTATCCCGCACCACTTACCCCACATTTTTTTTAAACAAAGGAAAACATCCATAGTCCATGTTTTGGGAATGTGTGTGTAGTATTGCAGGCTACTTCTCTCTGGTTGGGGGCACTGATAATCTTTTGGGGACCTAAAGAAACTTTAGAATTCTGATCAAGTCCTGACTGGAGTATCCTGTGAGTCTTGATCATCTCAGGCAGCAGTCTTGAACTGGTTCTGGAAGAAGAAGGTTCTGGGCCATCTGTTCCTTCCGGAGATTTCTTAGTTGGTTTTCCTGGATCAAACCTGATTTTTTCTTAGGTCAGAATGAATCCACAGCCTCTCATTTCCTGTGGAAACAAAAGCAAAATCTCTTCTCCAAAGTAACATACTTTTTGACTTCAATTTTGAAGTCAAGGTATTTTCAAAATACCTATCTTGGATTAATTCAGCATCATTTATAAACAAATATCTTTTAGCAGCTGTTGCTCCTTCCTCAGCATTCAAACAATTCAAAGAGAGCATAATAACATACAGTATCCAGATTCTCTGTGTGTTTTCCATCTTTATGTGGCTTTATTTTAAACTCTATTTTATTTTTACTTTTAACTTTTGGGTTTTTGCAACAGGTACTCTGTGTATCTTTGTCCTGGAACTCCCTCTGCATACCAGGCTATTCTTGAACTCATAGAGATCCACCTGTCTCTGCCTCCCCAGTGCTGGGATTAAAGGTGTGTGCTACCACACCTTGAACTCTCAGAGATATGTCTGTCTCTGCCTTCCAGGCATTGAGATTAAGTTTTGTGCTACCACACTCTGAAGTCACAGAGGTCAATCTACCTATGAATCTCAAGTGTTGTGATTAAAGGTATGTACCACCACACCCAACTACTCTCTTTCTTTCTTTTTTACTTTAAGGAATTTAACCTTACACTGTAAACCATTTAGAGGCTTTCTTTGCCTCTGAATCTCTCTTTACTGTATATCTCTTTTTTTCTGACCACATGAGTCTTTAATTTGCTAAGCAGTATAGAGAGGATTAAAGCCGTGGCTTTGACAGCTAGATCCAGCCCATTTCTTAGCTTTCTGAGATTTCAGCCACATGGCTGAGGTACCGGCCGTAGCCATGTTTATCACCAAAACTCTATGGCATTTCAAGGTCCCTGCCATCAAGCAAGCTACAGCATTCTGCTCACAGACTACATTCATTTCTCCTTAGATCACCTGCCTGAAAGAGTCAGAGTTTGCCATGGCAGGACAGCCCAGAGAGCTGGCATTTTAAAAACAGTGCAGCTTTTTTCCTGCTATCATGGAAAACCAAAAGGCAGGTGATCGGCTTTTACCAAAACCATTTAAATGTTTCTTGGCAGGACCTCTTAAAAGAGCTGCAGGGTTTTGCAGCTAAAGCTGAGTAAAGAAGCCTCTCTTAAATGAGAGCTCTTGCTTGCCTCTAACAAGCAAAGTAGACCCAAGAAATTGCTGCTCCCAAGAAAACATGCTTTGCTCTATTCTTTCCCAAGCTTTCTCAGTCTTTCTGTGGATGTAGTTATCCACATGGGCACCATTTGTAACATGAGAGCCAGCTTGTTGGGGTTTCTGTCTTGCCTGGTACTCCAAAGGTGGTAAGCCCCAAAGAAAATCACACAGAAAGTCTGCTTTAGGTAATAAACTGATTGACCCATTAGCTCAGGCTTCTAATTAGCTATTGTAACTTATATTAACCCATTGTTCTTATCTATGTTAGCCACATGGCTCTATACCTTTCTCAGTGGGACAGGGGCACATCTTCTTCTGTGGTCTGGGCAGAACTGCAAGTAGTGTGCTTTCTTCTTCACAGGATTCCCTTGTTCTCCTAACCCCACCTTTACTTCTTTTCTGATTTTCCCACCTATACTTCCTGACTGGCCAGTCAGTGTCTATTTAAAACATGATTGACAGAATACAGACAATTATCCTGCACCATTTTATTGTTGTTATTCTAGAAAAATTTTAACATATACACAGTGAAGCATCATATTGACAACAATTTCCCACTTGAGCTCCCCTCCCAATATATCCATTTAGTGCTGCCCATTAGATCTTGGGTGTGGAAACATTCACTGAAGAAAAAAATATTTCTGGAGTTCACATTACCTTGTTTTCCCTAGCAGCTTTGAATTTACAGTGTCTCTTTAGTTATGGACATATTTTCCCATCTGTGCCAGGATTTAGCCCTGGCCCGATCTTTTATTTTTCTTTTCTTGATATCCACTTTTATTGGCAATATAGGGTTGTGATAATCATATCAGCTCCAGACATCATTTCATGGCATTTCTCTATGAATATCATATGCATACCAACAAACACACATGCACATACACATGCGCACACACATGCACACACACACACTTATAATATACTTTTAAATTGTATTTCTTTATGTTAGATTCTGACCAGAATATTCTCTCCTTCCACACCTCCTATTCCCTCTCTCAATTTCCCTCAGCCCGACCAATCCACTTCTCCTCTGAGTACAATCAGAAAAGGACAGGGCTCTAATAAGTATCAACAAAACATGGTATATCAAGATTCCCTGAGAATAAATAACTCCCCTTGTATTTATTAAGGCTATAGGAATGATATGTTTCTAATAGGCAGCCAAAGCATTGAGGAGAGCTCTTGCTCCTATTTTTAGGAACCCTACAATTAGACCAAGATGCAATATATATATATATATATATATATATATATATATATATATATATATATATATATATATATATGTAGAAGGCCTATGTTGGTCCCATGTAGGCTCTCTAGTTATTGGTTCAGACTCTGTGAGTTCCTACTAGCCAGGTTAGTTGTTTCTGTGGATTTTTTGTGATATCCTTCACTGCTCAGGCTCTTAAATTATTCCCCTCTCTCTTCAGTGTGATTTGGCTGTTGGTTTCTGTATAAATTTCGATCGCTTATTGGATTAAGGCTCTCTGGTTAGGTCGTAAATCTGATCACAGTTCAGAATAAATATCCAGGCCAGGTGGTGGTGGTACACACCTTTAATCCCAGCACTCTGGAGGCAGAGGCAGATGGATGTCTGTGAGTTCAAGGCCACCCTGGTATACAATAGCTGGTTCCAGGACAGGCTCCAAAGCAACACAGAGAAACCCTGTCTTGAAAAACCAAAAAATAAAAAAATAAAAAATACTAAATATCCACTATTGCTGACAGGTAATCCAGACCCAGAAAGATAAACTCGGTATGTACTCACTCAAAAGTGCACACTAACTGCTTAAAAATAATTGACAATCATGCAACAACCCACAGACTCAGAAAGGTCACAAGTAGGGCCCAGGAGGAAAATACATGGAATTTCCTACAAAGGGGAAATAGAAGTTTTCTCCTGGGAGAACTAACAGCAGGAGAGAATGGGAAATTGAGGGATCAGGTTGGGTAGTGAATGGAGGATGAGAATATTGAAAGAGATACCTTGAAAGATGGAGTCATTTAAGAGTCAGGTTGAAACCTGATACAAACAAAAATCCCATGAATCTATAAGAACGACCCTACCTAAGACCTCTACTCATAACTCCCTGTCTCATTTTTATAGGAATCCTCTGAGGCTTGGAGCAATGCTTTGACATATGTTATATTTTCAGCTAATCATTAAATGTCTTGTTGAACTGTTATGTATCTCTCGTGCAAAACTGCTGTCAACTACAAAAAATTCTCTTGCAAAACTGAGAAAATCCCAGGTCTAGGTAATAAAATAAGTATTAATGTGGTTTGACAGCATGATAATTTATAAAATAAAGAGTAACATGTTTTACTCTACAAAACTAAGATTTCACTCTCAAAGCATGAAATTCCTTCCCATGAACTGAATAGCTACCTCCTGAAGAGGCCATTTAGGATTCCAAGATTTAGGAGTAATAATACTTACATCCGCACCTGTGTCCAATAAGCCTTCAATAAAAATGCCATTTACACTAACTCTCAGTTTTGGTCTTTGTTCATTTATAGAAGTCTGCCAGA
>JAQHUG010000158.1:4541971-4561985 GCA_028555095.1 Dicrostonyx torquatus
CCTCCCAGAACTTCCATTCTGTCTACTCCGCCCACCTAAGGGCTGACCTATCTTATAAGCCAGGCAGCTCTTTATTCAACCAATAAGAGTTATACAAAACACAGAAGAACACTCCCACATCAATCATTTATGTTTTGATTATTATATAGTAAGGGGATATTTTTTTGATCCAGATTATTTGGTGTTCTGTAAACTTCTTGTACCTTTATAGATATATCCTTCTTTAGGTTGGGAAAGTTTTCTTCTATAATTTTGTTGGATATATTTTCTGTGCCTTTGATTTGGGGTTCTCCCTCTTCTACCCCTTTTAGTCTTAGGTTTGGTCTTTTTATGGTGTCCCAGATTTCCTGAATGTTTTGTGTTAAGAATTTGTTGGGTTTAATATTTTCTTTGACCAATGTGTCTATTTCCTCTATAGTATGTTCAGTGCCTGAGATTCTTTCTTCTATCTCTTGTGTTCTGTTATTTATACTAGTCTCTGTTGTTCCTGTTCATTTACCTAGATTTTTCATATCCAATATTCCCTCAGTTTGTGTTTTCTTTGTTACCTCTATTTCAGTCTTCAAGTCTTAATCTGTTTGCTTCACTTATTTGATTGCTTTTACTTGGATTTCTTTGAGGGGTTTATTAATTTCTTCCATTTTTTTTTGTTTGTCTTCTCCCATTTCTCTAAGGGAGTTTTTCATTTCTTCTCTTCTGCTTCTTCTGGGATAGGATGATTAAGTCTTCCTGTTATGTGACAGCTGGATTGTGGTGTTACCATGTTGTTTTTTAGGTAGTTGGAGGAATTCTTGCCTTGCCGCCTATCCATCTCTTTCTTCAAAAGAGGCCTGCAGTGTCTTTGTGTCTTGGTCCAATCTTTGCAGTGGCTATCTGAATGTTTCAGAGTTTTTTTTTGGTCTGCTCTGTACTGTCAGTGTCTGTCTCAGAATAACTCTGAGGTCTCTATACACCTGATCTCTTGATCTTCTCTCCTGGTTTGGTCTCTTGGTTCTTAGTGTTGTAGCAAGCTTTTGGTTCCCTCAGTATTATAGCAAACTCTCAGCCCTTAGACAGGGAGTGGCTATTAGCTTCAGGGTTCAGGTAGATGGGTTTTCATTTTAAGGGTGCTAGTCACAGGAAACTTCCTGCTGGCTGGCTAGAAAAGCTAAGGTAAATGGGGGAGGGACCCAGGGTTTTTTCCCACTAAAGAGGGCCTAGAGAGTATGTTATTCTGCAATGTGGCTGTTCATTCACCTCTCAAGTCCTCTCAGTATTGAAGCAAGCTGTATCTTAGAGTTCCACGGTTACAGGAGGATAGGGATATCTGGGCACTGGGTGTGGCTATTAGTTTGGATGGCTACTGAATGTGTTTGTGTTTTGGGGTACTTTGGTTATATGGAACTCCCTGATGGCTGGCTAGAAAAGCCAAGGGAGTTGCAGGAGGTGCCTAGGGTTTTGTCCCACTGTTTAGGACCTAGAGAGTGGTGTGTCCTGCCCTATGGCTGCTCACTCAGAGGGGTATGCTTTTTATTGGTACCATAATGTTTGGTTACAGACTATACTGAAGTACTGGTAAAGTTTCAATATAAACTTAAAAAAGAATCATAATTGATTTGCTTATGAATTGTAATTTAATATTATTGTTACTGTACAATGAAATGTGTAGAAGAAACTAGGTATATTAAATGTAATAGATGTAGAAACAAAATCATCCTGCTGGATTATTATGAGGTTCGTGTAACTGAATAAATAATTGTGATTTACATAATAAAATAATATGTGAATGATACGTCATCAAGAGTAACAGTAAATGTAAAATACACAGTATATTCCATTATGATTCAGCAACCTCAAAGGCTTAATTAAAAGTATGTATTGGTATTATACACAAAAGACAAAGATATATAAGTAGAGCTCAAGAAACCATGAGCATCTGATAGAGCAATTTATATAGACTGTAGTTAGCTATGTACATAACAATCAGCATTCTTTACAATAGTAAGACTTAGTGCTTTACATTACACATTTTGACCAACCAATCATTCTATTTTTCAACTATATTATACCTTTTGGTCTATAGGTGCTTCCTAACCTGTTATTACAAACTGTAGGATTCTGAACACTAATATAGGGGCTATACTTTCTGTATATTAAAATTTGAATTGTTAATATTTTTCATTAGAGTGTTTTTGCAAAAATGAATATCTTCAGATACCCAGAAAATCAATTATTTACCCAAAGAATTAATTGACTCTTAAAGTATGCCAATATTTAAAGTCTTAAAGTGATTCAGATCTATTTTAAGTAGATATTGGAATAATGGGTACAATCAATCCAACTTATGAATTTGTATCGTGATAATATCTCATTTCATACATAGAAAACAATATCACATTTAAGCCGGGCAGTGGTGGCACACGCCTTTAATCCCAGCACTCGGGAGGCAGAGGCAGGTGGATCTTTGTGAGTTCTAGACCAGCCTGGTCTACAAGAGCTAGTTCCACGACAGGCTCCAAAGCCACAAAGAAACCCTGTCTTGAAAAACCAAAAAACAACAACAAGAAACAACGAAAACAATATCACATTTTTGTATAAATAATGTTGTGATATATTAAAATTTTTATAATTATCTTGACACCCATAAACTCTGAAAGCATGAACAAATGCTGAAAGACATGCCTGAGCAGAGCATTCTGACAATTAATTACCAGAATGTTTCCTAAATGCAAAATGGACACATATTGATGCTTTTTGTTATTGTTTTTGGTTTTTTTGATACCAGATTTCTTTGTAGCTTGAATCTTTCCTGGAACTCTATAGATCAGGTTGGCCTTGAACTCCCAGAGAACTACCTACCCCTGTATCCTGAGTGCCTGGATTCAAGATGTGTACCCCCATTGCTGGCTGGCATTTAAATTTTTAACTAATATTTCTTCTCTGGCCAGATGTTTATGATGAAAGTTTTCTTGATCTGATGAATCACTACAAACTTGTTAACTAAAGCCATTTTCTTAATTCAGTGTTGCAACATTAATATGTGACTATGAGAAAAACACTGAAATGGGAGAACTAAGTGTGAAATGTCTCTTCTGTTTTTAAAAGTGAAATTTATAAATACCAATAGTTTGTATTGCTGTCCTTCATCTGGTATTTCAGAAAAACAACACCACTTAACACAAAGCAGGTAAAGACTACATACACATTTTTCCTTTAGATGCAAAGTTCTTTAATTTTTACATGAAATGAAAACCCTTAAGTCTGAGAATGATTTAAATATGAAATTAGATGCTGAAATTTAAATGTTAGGTTAAAAAACAATAAAAGTTAATAATTCATGATGGTAAATAATCCATAAAAAGAATATTTTAGAATATATCATAATGAAAATATTTGTAATGTTTTACTAAGAAAGAAAGTTACAAGGTGAATTTTGTTTTGCACTTTCTTAATGGTAGGTTTTATGCAGAAACAAATAGGCCAAGAGGGCTATCTATAATTCTGAAACAAGTTCCTGTGAGAATGATAAAAATTATGTGGAAGGCAGAAAAAGAATGGCCTAGAGAGGGAATAAATAAAAGTAATTAATGGGGTTTGTCTAAAGTGCCTAGAATTTCAAGAAAGCAATGTTCATTTCCACTTATTATTTGTCAAAAAGTAAAATAACAGAGAACCCAAATTTTTGAAGAATAGAATAGATCATCAAAGTGTAATACAGAACTTGTCATGCAAAAGGTGAGTAATGATATTACAAATTCATAATTATAATCATAGAACTATAAAAGAATTTGAGTTTCTTGATGTATATCTAATCATCTGGAAATAAAAAGGATATGTTTTATTCCAACATGCATGGAGTCAATTGTATAACAATAACCGCTTTAGTAAAGTTTTGAGCTTGTAGTTTATTCATATATAAAACACTACTACAAAAATTATTTTACAAAATTGCTGTGAATACAAGTATATGTCAAATAAGTAAAATTCTATGTATACCAAGTGAGATGTTGATTAATTTTGACTTTTTTGATATTATACTCTTATTTGTGTATGATATAAGCATTAAGAAGCCTAGTCATAAGGTACATGGATATTTGTGTATATTTCCTTGAAAAAGAAAAAGAAAGTGGACAGTTTTTTTTAAATGAACATATTATTCATTAGAATTCTTAAAACAAATTTGAATAAATATATTTTCCTTTAGGGTTTTACATAAATCCTATTCTTGTATAAAAAAGACTGGTAAAACTTTAAACTAAGCCATTGAATTACTCATGCACTACAAAATGCTGTTTATCCACACTTCATACTTTCTTTGATAACATTTTCTGACTTCACAGTAAATTGATTTTAGTTTTTTTCTCATAGGTCATCTTTAGGGAGTCTATTATAGCATTAGTACATATAGGGATAATTGTACTTAAATAAAATCACTGCCTACTGAGGAAACAAGCAGAATTATTCTGAGATCGGCAATAGGAAAAGTAGAAAAAAATGATAGAAATAAAAGAAAATGGGGTATTATATCTATGTATAACTTTTGAAAATTTGATTAAAATATGCAACAGAGGGTTGTTTAAGATGGTAAAGAAAACTATTAAACAGAATTTTTAACCACACCCTATTTGCCCATTGTATATTTTTATTACCTTGATTATTATTTATAAGTTGTAGCAATTATAGCTTTAAAAATCAAAGAATAGGTAAATTAATTAAAGACTGATTAGAAATAATTGAAAAAAAGTTATAAAAGAGACTCATACAAAGAGAAGAAAATGGCCATAGTGAATTTATCTAATCCCATATATCTCTGAGGTAACACACACACTAATATATGGTAGCTTAAAATACATGAAAAGATAAATGTGTAAATCAAAACAGTGACACCTTTGTTGCTTGTCATGCTCAGTTTAAGTTCAAGTTTCAAATGAAGGAAATGTGGGAAGAGAGGCAGATTTGGGTAAGAAAGATGGAAATAAAATTGTCTAAAGGGTAAAAAACTTAGATGGCTTTAACATGTTTTGTCAGCAGCAAGATTCTAAGACTGCTGGCATAGAGAAATGAGAGTGAAGCAACGGCATGACACACTATAAAGATTTTTTTCTATGTAAGGATAACTTATTTTGTTCTGGTTGATACTACTTTGTCTCATAGAAAATTATATCTAGTAGGAAACAGAAATTTGAAGTACAGCTACACAATTGAAATTGTCAGGTTCTTCTTGCAGTTCCTCATTTGTCAAAATGGAAGACTTCAACTGGGGACATGAGCAAGGAAGGAACCTTGCCAGTGCTTGAAATGAATTATATAGGCTGTCATTCCCTAATCAAAAGTGTGGATGATCCTGGAAAATAACTGTGAGGATAAAAATATTACAACAGCCAATGTCACTTAGATATTCAGTCCAACACTCAGATGATTACTGACATAAAAGCTAGCAACAAATGCACATATGTTATCAAGTAAAGTCTTTTCAAGGAGTACTTATGCAACAACCAAAGTGTACCCATTCTTTTTCTTTAGTAAAATATGAACATGTCCTGGATTGACACCAACTAATATTGCCAAAATTATCACTTCTAGATAAAAAGTGATAGGCACAAATACATTGAGAATATATCTGTGAGGACAGATATCAACAGTCTTAACTAGGTATAAAATTCTGGAAAATACAATAATCCTGATTTAATGAGATTGCCCAATGGTATCTGACAGACAAGAATGTCGTGAGATAAAACATTATGTGTCTGCTTGGACTTATGGCACACTCAATAGGAATGAATTAATATCTGGTACTGTAAACCTAGATAGGCCACTGTAGGTGTAGATGGAGAATCTCTCATCACCATTCTGTTAGCTAACATAACACAGTATCCAATTTCATTCTCTCTACTTATATTTATAGATAAAAACAGTTTGCACACTTCATCAAAAAAAACTTTTTTTTAAAGGATGATGTCATTACAGAGAACCATGATTGGTCAAAGTACAATGAGTAAGTGACTGCATATTGTCCATTCACAAATTGAGCATCTATAACACAATCCCAATAGATTTGAGGCTGAGAAAGCATCATTGCAAAAATGTAATAGTCCCAGTCCCAGAAAGGTAAGGGTTGCTATAAAACAATGTTTTCTCAACCGGACAGGAATATTGCACCCATGAACTCCCAAAAATATGGCTACAAAAGCAACTGTTCTGTCTTGGTTGAGAAAAGGGCACATAATGTCCATACATAATAGAAGAGCCCCAAGCAGTAAATGGTTGCTTAGGGAAGTAGAATAGGTTTTTTTTTCAGATATACTCCTGATATGTTGCCTATGTCCAATTGGCCAGCCCTACCTATACTTAAGTGCATTCAGATACCATATATAAATTATATTGTATCAAATTTGTACATACTCTGAGAGTTAAATGTAATAAATGGCAAATTCTATTCTTGACTAAATTTGTAAATACCAATCTGATTCACTTTATTCTTAGATAGAGTTAAGCTATATTAATTTGGCATATAATTTTTCCTGATTATGAAAAATCTACATTTTCAGGTTATCATAGAACTTTCTAGTTGTTCAACAGAAATTGAATTTTGGTTTGCTATTTTCTAATTTACTGAAGGGCATGTTTCTAACAACCATAAGTAATTTTTTACAACATAATTATAAAAATAAAAATAGTACTCAAAATTGCCTCATGGTCTGTAGTATAAAGAGGAAAAAAAATGGAAAAATGCAATTTTATCTAGCAAATATTGAGAACTGTATATGGTATGTAAACACTTATTTTAAAAATGTGTTTGAGTGTTTTGTCTAAATTTAAGTGCATTACGTGTGTGCCTTGTGCCAACAGAGGCCAGAAGAGGTCACAGGATACCGTAGAACTAGAGTTATGAATGGTTATGAGCCACCATATATATGCTGGATACTAAACTGGGTCCTTTGTAAAATCAAACAAGCAAACACCCCCCCTGCAAAAAATAATCACAGGAAGTTAAAAATTGAGCCATGTCTCCAGCCCAAATTTAGAAATCTTTAAACTATTCAAACAAGTAGTTCATAATTGCAAGAATGGCTGAGGGAAAATACGTTAAGATTTATAGGTAATAATTATTCTTTACAAATGTGTGCATAATGATCTTTTATCTCCATTTACTTATTAAGCTTAATTTTACACATTAAGAGATATAGACAATACGTAATTGTTTAATGTTCTATTTTAAATTACATTGTCAATATAGCAATCACTGGAGAAACAGAACACTGTAAGATCATTACTTTCAGTATACCTTCCCTTGCACTTTTTGGTACTATGCAAAAATTTTCTCCTATAGTCCTGAAGGCATAATGATTCATTGAAATATTTTTTAAAAGACAGTAAAATACCAACTAAGAGAACCTCTTTTTGTCTATGCTGAATAATTTATTTTGTGCTCTTTGTTTACTTGGCTCAAATATCCTATTGAGCAATACCTTAGTTACAGAAGTAATAAAATACAGGCACTAGAATGAGGTTAAATATCTGTTTATGATTTTCTTCTAGAACAACCAATAACTTTCATTGATTCTGATTTTAATGTTGATTTGGACAGTGTGAAGAATAAGACAAAGGTTTAATTTTCACAGAACATTAACATTCCCTCTATGTTTGTGAATAATATATGTTATCTAGTGATATTAGAGAAGTTTACTTACAATAATTAGCAATCTACAGGATTAGCCAGCATTTTAGTCCATGATATATTTGATACACTAGTTGTACTCCAGTTGCTACAAATTCAAGTTGCATGAGAAGTATGGTGAAACAAAATTAATTGCTTCTAAGAATCTTGATATAAAAAAACCCAAATAATCCAATAAAAATGAGGTACAGACCTAAACAGAGAACTCTCAGCAGACAAATCTCAAATGGATAAAATATACTTAAGAGAATGCTCAACATCCTTAACCAATAGAGAAATGCAAATCAAAACAACTCTGAGATTCTATCTTACACTGATCAGAATGACCACAATCAAAAATATTAATGACAGTTTAAGCTGGAGAGGGTGTGGAACTCCTCCATTGCTGGTTGGAGTTCAAACTTGTACAGCCACTTTAGAAATTAGTATGGCTATTTCTCAGAAAATTAAGAGACAACCTACTTCAAGACCCAGAAGTATCACTTTGGGTATATAACCAAAGGATTGTCAAGCATACCACAAGGATATTTTCTCTACTATGTTCATAGCATTATTTTTCATAATAATCAGAACCTGAAAATAATCTAGATATCCCTCAACTGAAGAATGCATATAGAAAATGTTGTATGTTTACACAATGGTGTACTACACTGTGGTAAAAATATTAAGTACATCTTGAAATTTGCAGCCAAACGAATGGATCTAAAAAAAGTCATATTGAGTGAGGTACCCAGACCCAGAAAGACAATAATATGTACTCACCCATAAGTGACTTTTAGACATAAATCAAAATAAAAAAACAGCCTATAGTCCATAATTCCAGAGAACCCAGACAACAAAGAGTACCCTAAGGCAGACATAACTGGATCTACATAGGAAGGAGAAAAATAAAAGTTCTTCTGATTAAAGTGGGAGCATGGGCATCATGGGAGAGAGTAGAACAGGAGAGAATTATAAAGGAAGGGAATGGAGAAAAATGTATAGTTCAATAAAAAAGAGAAAGATAAAACACAAGTTGAATGAAATTCATAGGGTTTTGATACATTTTTCTCAGCTTTATTAAGACATTGAAATCTCTACTATAGTAAGGCACCAATGGTGAATGTCTTCCAAATAATCCTGAAAGATTATATCCATAATGATGTTGAGAATATTAGGTAATTAAAATTAATGTCTTGTGCATCAATTACATTCTTCCTCATACTTCTTAAAATTATTTGACGATTTAGTCTATCCTACATCCAAATTTTTATGTATAAAACAAATTGTTAATAATGTTTTATTTTTCCTTTGCTTAGTTTACAGCTCAGGGCATTATATGTTATTCAATATTAAGTATAATAAAAGTTTTAACTCCCTTCTCACTGAAAATATTGCTTTATTATTCATTGATTAACATTTTAAATCTTCCTTTAAAAAGTTTAATTGGTAAGACCTATATATTCTAAAATATAGATTTCTCAGTTTTTAAATAATAAATATGTCAACTTAAAAATTAAAGTTGTTACCTTGATTTTTTACTTTTGCTGGGGTAAGAAAACAGAAATATCTATTCATTTCAGATGTGTCATCAACAACAAATTAAACAAATAAATTCAAACTAAAGTCTAACTTAGACCATAAATAACTTATTTGGTTATTTAATGGAGTAAGAGAGGTGACTTATAGTGCTATGGCTGCATCATTGAAAGGTACTACTCCAGAAAGCATACTCACTCAGGAAATATACTTCATTGGACTTCTATATACAGACAGTAGGTGACTCCAGAGGGAGTTTCTCTTTGTCTAACTATTATTTTCTGCACATGTAGCAATTAAAAGTTCCATATGCTTCCCAAGACTTTTAAGCATCTCCTACCCACATATGAGGGACTGCTTCAATTAGAAAAAGAAAAACACACCTATGATAACTTTTCAGGAATTCTTTATCATATTAATATAAAATTATTATAATGTTTTATTGTATAAATCATAGAAAAAATAACATCCATATTTTCATTGAAACATATACACACACTTGCAAAATGAAAAAAATGAAAATGGAAAAAATGAGCACAATATTGTAGATAGAAATTTTGATACATTTTATTATCAAATGTATTACATTATTTTCTATTGCCCTGTTTCTATTGTACTTTAAAGTAAAACTCTCTACTACAACTCACTATGGTTGATGTCTTGATATATTAACGGACTCTATATTTAAAGTTATACTTAAAAACTATTATAGAAATATATTAGATGTATCAAGTGAACAGAGTGAAGAATTTATTCAGATGAAACTTTGTTGACTTAGAGAAAGTTTCATATACTCTTATATCACATAATTGATAAAGTTTCATTGTCTTCATCTACAGGACCCTTAATTACTGTGAATTATACTCAGAAATATAGCTACATTGAAATAAATTCAATTTATCAAAAATCTAAATGGATAAAAATCCAGGAATAATGTTAACTACTCTGTAGGTACTATCTATTGTCTCTGTTAGAAAATTTGCACTAGAAGAGTTCAGTTAAATAACAACTTTTTTTTTACTTACTTTTACCTACATACTATGGAAACATGGGAATAAAATATTGCTACCATTTCCCTTTTCTCTCTGTAATTGGAAAGTATTACATTTATCCTGATTACATGTATAGGTGAAATAATGCAATTGCTTTTTTATTACTTCTAGTAAAATTAAGCCTATCAAAATACTGCAATGCCATGTTGAATATAATTTTGCCATAAATATCACTAATTATATTCTAATTTTGAATTTTACATACTAAATTGGGCATTATACAATGCTTTTTCCCCACAATTTTTGCATGGGTATTATTTTGTTCAATAATATTTACAGAGAATGAGATCAGATCACCCTAAATTAAGACTTTTTTACAAGAAATATTCTGCTTCTTTTATGGGAAAATTTTTAAACATCCACAAAATCCTGAGAAGTTTTCTGTTATTGCTTAATCATATTAAAAATTATTAAGTTGAAAGACTTTTATTCTACCAGCCGACTAACAAAAATCATTGTTTTATGTGTGTCTAAGCCCATGGTTAGTTTATCTCAATGAGGGGCCATTTTGTACTTCATGGGATACTAGTCAATTTCAAGTAATTCTTTTGCTTGAGACAGCTGAGATTGCTGCTGGCACTTTGTTGTGAGATATTTTTTAAATACCTGGAAATTTACAGGATCCTTCTCAGACCAAAGAATTATCCAGATTCAATTTCCAAACTCTCCAGTCTGAGAAGTTCTCTATGCACTGTCTTCTTCCAATGATATATTCAATTGAAAAGAAAAAAAATTCAAATACTCTT
This sequence comes from Dicrostonyx torquatus, assembly GCA_028555095.1. Lineage (NCBI taxonomy): Eukaryota > Metazoa > Chordata > Mammalia > Rodentia > Cricetidae > Dicrostonyx > Dicrostonyx torquatus. The sequence goes on from JAQHUG010000158.1 coordinate 4,552,945, forward strand.
CTCTGAGACCTTTTTCTTAATAAAAAAATGAAATATATTAAACATGAAATTATTAATATCTTGCTTTAATTGTTTCAATGATATCTTTGTTTCTATGCTGTCATATCTTAGTAGGCCTACCACAGTAAAAAGAAAACATGAAGGATATGATATTAATTTGAAGTTTGTAGTTAATCCTATGGTTTAGTTGTAGGGCTCAGAGGGAAGTAGGAAATGTGAATTTATAATAAGATATGTCAGGGAATAAGACTTTAAAAAGTGATGGAAATCAAAATTTAAAGCCACTTTGGCAAAAAAAGTCATGTAAATGTACCAAATGTACATTGGTATGAGGAAATAATTCAACAATTCCATATCCAATATTTGTGACATTAAAGATAAATTAAAAATAATGACACTGTTTTTGATGAAATTATATGGCATCATTTCATACTATACATATGCATTTCTTTTATTTTAAAAATTCAAGTTAAAGTCTCATTCTTGTTCTCAAATACAACCCAATTATATAGTATTTTAAGTGAGTAATACAAAATTGCACATTCCTTTCAAAGAACAGAGCTCAATCAGGATAAAACTATTGAAGCCTTTTTCTGGAGTCATGAAAATATTCACATGCTACTCAATTATAAAAATATGTTTATCAGTTTTACAACTGAAAAAAGAACACAGAAATTTATAAACTGGAAAATGGTTAAACCTTGTTGCAGGAGGGGTGTCTGTGTCCTGCCGCTCAACTCCTGGAGCAGGTGGGCTGTGTTCCCAGAGCCTGAATATCTTACCCCCCAAAATGATTACACAGAAACTGTATTCATTTAAACTCTGCCTGGCCCATAAGTTTTAGCCTTTTATTGGCTAACTCTCACATCTTAAACTAACCCATTTCTAAAAGTCTGTATGTCACCACAGGGTCGTGGCTTACCTGCCTAAGTCTAACCAGTGTCTATCTTGGGCAGGAGCAGCATGGTGTCTGCCACACTTCCCTTCATCCCAGCATTCTATCCTGTCTACTCTGCCTATCTGATTTCTTCCCTATCAAAAGGCCAAGACAGTTTCTTTATTAACCAATGAAAGTAACCCAAATACAGAAGGACCCTTCTACAACAAAACCTTATGAGTAGAAAGTTGGCTTCATAGAACTTACTTTACTTTATCTTACTCAGACATATAACAACCCTCTATTGACTGCAAATGCAGATATTAAAATAGTCAACTAAGAAGTGGCACACTAAATTTATTTTGTATTTTAATTGATTTCTGGCACTTGTATTAGTGTTATGTTAGTATTAGTTATGTATTATATTAGTCTAATGTTAGTATTAGTATTATGTTAGTATTAGTTAGTATTATGTTAATATTAGCATTATGTTAGTCTAATGTTCTTCAATAGTAAGAAAACCAAGTACATAAAAAATAATGTATTTTCTTAAGTGTATTAATAACACACGTACTCTACACACTACCTGTTATCATGTCCTTAATTCCTCTTTAATTACCATTAAGTATGCTTGTGTGTATAACTTTTAATGCAACAAAGCAATTAGTACATGTGTTGACTAATTTGTAAGTCTTAAAATTCAGAACATTCTTTTCATATCATTGAATGTAGTTTTGTCTAGGTAGAGCTCATGTCAAAGACACAAAGGATGTCATTATATATCAATGATGCACTTTGGACATTTAACTTCAGGATAGTTCCAAGCAGATTTTTATGAAGATAGAATGAATGAAAAACCTATTATTAACATTAAGATATTCAAAGAAGTAACTATAGGACAAGTTCAGTTCAGGCACCCCCTCCTCTGCTGCCCAAGTACCTAGCTGGGAGATCCCTGTGAATACCTGGGATCCCCTCAAGAGACAAGTCTCTTGAAAACTGTAAAATGACTCCCGTTAATGTAGATATCTTATTCCCTTCTCCAATATCCACCCTTCCTCCATCTCCACCCTCCCACAACTCCAGGCTCTCCCCGGTTCTTCCTTTCTTCCTTCTACCCCCTCCCTTTCACCTACCTCCTCCCCCAATCCCAACCTCCACCCCCATCCCCACACTGTTTATTGAAAAAAGTTTTGGTTTTTGTGACATAATGCATCCAGATTATAGTTTCCCTTCCCAGTCTTCATTAAAGTTCATTCTTCATCTCCCATTAGGATGCATAACCCTGTCTCTCATTAGAAACAAACAGGCTTCTAAAACAAAACAAAACAAAATAATTAGAAATAAAAATATAAGAATGCATCTTATTTAGAGGTTTTTCTATTGTCATGAAAGACACCATGATCATGAAATCTCTTATAAATGAAAACATTTAATCAGAGTGGCTTGCTTACAGTTTCAGAGGATTAGTCCATTATCATCATGGTGGAGAGCATGACAGTGTTTTTGAAATGTGGTGTTGGAAGAGTTTGGTGTTCTATTATCTTACAGACAACAGGAAGTTGACTGACACACTGGATGGTATTCTGAGCATAGGAAACAGTAAGATTCACCCCTAGGGTGACACATTCCCTCTACCAAAGTCATACCCACTCATCAAAGCCACACTTCCTAATAGGGTCACTGCCTATAAGATTATGGGAGACAATTAATTTCAAACTACTACATTCCACTCCCTGAATCACATAAGCTTGTATGAATAGCATAATGCAAAATTTACTTAGTGCAACTTTAAAATTTCTTATAGTCCATCACAAACTCAACAATGATTTAAAGTTCAAAATCTTTTCTGAGATTCATGCAATTTACTAACTGTGGTCACCTGTAAAAATCAAATACAAGAAACATATCACATACTGCCAACATATAATGGCAGAGGATATAAAGTAACATTACAAAAGGCAGGAAATAACAATGAAATCCTCAACTAAAAAATATGAACAAAAACCAACTGGGCAAGCTCCAGACTCTGCATCTCTATGTCCAATATCAAAATGCTCTACACATTTCCAACTCCATTCAGCTTTGTTGGCTGCAACAGACTTTTTTTTCTCTAGGACAGGTTTCACTCCCTGTTTGTGGCTCTTGCTGGCAGCTATCCCATGACTCTTGTATTTCTAACATCTTTTGTTCTCCAAGGCAATCCATATTTCAACTTCACAGATTCATTAAATGACCTCTCTACTTGGTCTCCATTCAGGGAAATGCCCAACAATGGCTGGCTTCAGTGCCTTTATTCTACAACTCCTTTCATCAATCCTTAACTCTAACCTCAGAATCATATGACAAAAGGTGCCAAGTTTTGCTACTTGCTGGGGCTATAACAATTATTTCTTACTAGCTTTCTCTCTTTCACTGTAACATGAGGGTCCTGCTTGTTAGGGTTTCTGTCCTGCCCAGAACCCCACAGCCGGCAAGCCCCAAAGAAAATCACACAGAAAATCTACATTAAGTTATACACTGATTGGCCTATTAGCTCAGTCTTCCTACCAGCTCCCATAACTTATGTTATCCCATTGTCAGCCACATAGCCAGTACCTTTTCTCAGCCCTGGGCAGCTTACATGTTACCTCCTTGGAGATCTGCACAGGAATACTAGGGAAGCTTCCTGCTTCCCAAATTCTCCTGTTCTCCTTGCGCCACTTCTACTTCCTGTCTGGTTTTCCCACCTATACTTCCTGCCTGGCCAATCAGCGTTTATTTAATACATGATTGACAGAATACAAACAATTCTGCCACACCATTTCACTGCCTAACATTGACTGACCTAAAACTTCTTCTGTCGACATGGTTGGATTTATATTGAGATCTTTGATCCACTTGAACTCAAACTTTGTGCAACGTGGTAAATAACATTCTATTTACCTTTTTCTAAATGCAAACATTCAATTATACTAAACACTATTTGTTTAAGATGCATCTTTTCCATTATATCTTTCGACTTCTTTATCAAAAATCAGGTGTTCATAGGTGTGCGAATTTATATCAAGGTTCTTTGATTGATTCCATTGATCAATACGTGTATTTTATATCAAAACCCTGTGGGTTTTTTACTTCTGTAGTACAGTTTGAAAATAAACATTTTTATTGTTCATTATTGTTTTACCTCTCCTATATTTTTGTGGGTTTTGTTGGTTTGTTTTTTTTTATATGAATTTGAGTATTGTCCTTTGAAGGTCTGTAAAGAATTCACTTGGGATTTTAATGGGAATTGCAATGAATCTGTAGCTTATCTTTTATACCACTCAGAATGGCTAAGCTAAATAACACAAGTAAAGCTCATGCTCACAAAGATGTGGAGCAAGGGGAATACTCCTCTACTGCTTTTGGGAAAAAGAAACTTGTATATTCAACACAGAAATAAAAATGGCACTTGCTCAGAAAATTGGAAATTGATCTGCCTCAAGACCAAGCTCTATCACTCTTGGAAATATATCCGAAAGGCACTCCATCATGTCCATTGAGTTGTGTAGGTGTTATCTTCAGAAATTTGTCCTTGCTTTCAGGAGATCTCCTTGTGGAAGTCAAACTATATTTTTGGTAACAAGTATAATTTCCCTTGGGAACATTATGGCTAACAACTCAATTCAATGTAACACAATTTTGGACCTGGAAGCTTCATTTGTTGACAAGAAATGTTGAGTTAGGCCTGTATCTACCCTGTTATTTGTTGATTTCATTTAGATCCCCTATTGGTTCTGTAGATAGCAAAAATCATTTTCCTTTACAAAGGCTGCTACTTTGTCTGAATGAAGGTATTCTTTGTTGTGAAAAGTTTTTCAGCTTCTTTAAATCCCTTTATTAGTTTTTAGAGCAACTGCTATTGGTAATCTTTTGAGAAAGCATTTTTCTATGCCAATAAATTCAAGGTTATTTCAGCTTCTTTTCTATGAGGATCAGTGTATCTAGTTTTATTTTGAGATATTTGATCCATTTTGGTTTGAGTTTTTTACAGAGTGATAAATATGGATCTGTTTGCATTCTTCTACATGTAGACATCTAGTTAGCCATCATCATTTATAGAGGATGCTGGGTTTTTTAAAGTGTGTATTTCTGTTTTTTTTTTATCAAAAGTTCAGTCTCCCTAGGTATATGGATTTATGTGTGGTCCTTCAATTTATTTCCTTTGATTAATGTGTCTATTTTGTTTCCAATATCACGCTGTGTTTATTTCTATAGCTCCTTAGTATAATTTGATTATACCTTAAGTAGTTCATTTATTATGGATAAGTATTTGAGCTACCCTGGCTGTTTTCTGTTTCCATATGAAGTCAATTATTGTCCCTTCAAGATCTGTTTTGATTGTTTTGAAAATGTTATGGGTATTGAATTGAATCCATAGATTCACATCATCAGAGATGTTTGTAACCCCAACTGCTCCAGGAAGATTATCATGAAAGTACATTGGCCTCATAAAAGGTATTAGGGAATTATACTTTTGCTTCTATTTCATAGAATAATTTGAGGAGTGCTGACATTAACATTTCTGTAAAAGTCTGATAGAATTCTTCACTAAAGCCATCTGGCCTGGAATATTTGTCAGTAATATTTTAAATAATGTTTCCATTTCATTGGATGTTTCATTCCTCTTCATAATGCTTACCTGGTTTTGATGAAAGGAGTATATATCTAGATAATTATCATTTTCTTTCACATTTTCCAATGTGCTAGTATATAGATTTTTAATATATGTCCTTAAGGTTGGATAGACTTTCTCAGTGTCTTCAGTTATGTCTTACCTTTCATTTCTAATTTTCTTATTTTAGATATCATTTCTCCACATTTTAGCTTATTAGGATAAAGGTTGTCAATCCTGTTCATAATTTTAAAGGTCCAACTCTTAGAGTATTGTTTATGTTGCTATTATTTTTATTTTACTGATTTAATCACTGAGTTCATTTCTTCCTGTCTACAACTTGTATATATGATTCCTTCTTTTTTAGATATTCAGGTGTGCTGTTTATTACAAATATGAGATCAATTCAATTTTTAATAAAGACTCTTAGTGCTATGTACTTCTTTGCACATCTTTCATTGTGCCCAATAAGTTTGCATGCGATGCATACTCATTTTCATTGAATTCTAGAATGTTTTCAGTAATTTTGATATTTTTCTGGTTTGACCTATGCTGTATTTTGAATGTTATTGTCCCATATAAGCTAAAAAGGAGTGGCATTATTAGAGAGAGCTGTGTCTTTGTTGGAGTAGATATGGATTGCTAGAGGACAACTGTAGCTGTGAGGGTAAACTTTGAGGTTTAAAATATGGTGAAATCACCCCAGTATTTCAGATGACTTCCTGTTGCTTGCAGGTCTAGTTGTAAGACTGTCAGCCCCTATCTAGCATTGTTTGCTAGTAAGCCAATATATCACACAATAATGATAGTGAACTAAATCTCTGAAAATGTAAACCACTCCATTAAATAGAAGAATTGTTTAGTTTCCATGAGTTTGTAAACTTCCTGTTCTTTATTTTGTTGTTGATATTCAGCGTTAATTAATGGTGACCAAAGAAGTTGCAGGGTGTTATTTTAAATTTTATGTAAGTTTTGGGACTTGCTCTGTGTTCTAGTATGTGTTCATTTTTTTTTAACAACATCTATGAGATACTAAGAGGAAAGTATATTCCTTTCTGTTTGTGTGAAATGTTCTGCAAGTATTTGGGGGGGGTCTATTTGGATTATAAAGGCAGGCAACCCTTGAACTTATTGTCTAGTTTATTGTCTGGATGACCTGTCTATTGATGAAAGTGCAGTATTGAAGCACTTTGTGAAAGCGGTTTCAGCTGTAGTAATGTATCTTTCATGAACAGGTTTGCCCTTGTGTTTGGTGAACAGATGTTATGATTGCAACATGCTCTTGGTGGTTCTTTCGTTGGATGAGTATGTAGTATCCTTCAATATCTATTCTGATTAATTTTTCTTTGTGTCTATTTAGATAGAAATTAAAATGGCTATAGCATCTTACTTCCTAAGTCCATTTACTTGGAACATCTTTGCCCATCTTTTTAAACTGAAATGATGACTAACCTTGATGTTAAGGTGTGTTTATTAGAAACAGCATAAGAATGAACCCTCTTGCCGGGCGATGGTGGTGCACGCCTTTTTTCTATCCAATCTGCTAATATGTTTCCTTTTATTATGTAACTGAGACCATTGATGTTGAGAAATATCAATAAACATCATCACTTTTGATTACTGTTATTTTTTGTTGTTTTATATGTGGTGTGTGTGTGTGTGTGTGTGCAAGTTTCTTTTCTTTTTATTTGGTGTTCTGATATCACTAACTTTTCTAGTTTTCTTGGGTGTGGTTAACCTCTTTATTTTGAAGTTTTTTTTTCCTTAGTGAATTGTATATGGGTAGGTGTATATTTAAACATTGTTTAAATTCAGTTTTAATCATGGAAGTTTTAATTTTTCTCCATCTGTTGTTATTGAAATTTTTGATTAGTATAGAATTCTGGGATGCTCTTTGTGGTTTCTTGGAATCTGTGAAACATTTGTCTGGGTCATTCTGTCATTCAGAGTTTCCATTGAGAAATCAGTTGTTTTTCAAATAAGTCTGCCTTTGTTTGTTACTTTTTTCTCTCTTCCAGCTTTAAATATTCTTTTCTCTGTATGTGGAGCATCTTGGTTGCTGTATGTGGATGGTAATTTCTTTACTGGTACAGTTTATTTGGTAATCTATTTGCTTCTTTTACCTTGTTAGGCATTTTCATGGGAAAATTTCTATGATTTTGCTGAAAATATTTTCTCTGCCATTTACTCGAGTTTCTTCTTCTTCCTCTATTTCTATGACTCATAAATGTGTTGTGCTCATTGTGCATCATATCATTTCCTGGAAGTATGAATCAGAATTTTTTAGTTGTTTTTCAGATTCAATATTTTTTGAATAAAGTATCCATTTCTTCTATTATGCCTTCATTGCCTGAGAGTCTCTCTTCCATTTTATGTTGTTCATTTGGTGAAGCTTACATCTGAAGTTTTTGTTTGAGTTCCTAAATTTTTCATTTCCAATTTTTCCTCAGTTTGGGTTTTCTTTATTGGTTCTATCTCTTTATTCATGTTTTGAACAGTTTTATTGTTTTTTTTTTCATGATGCTTCTGTTTTCATATGTTTCTTTATTATATTTATTCATTTACTCTTTTAGGGCCTCTTTTATATCCATAAAGGCATTAAGATCTTTGTTCTGTGCTTTACCTCTGCTGAAATACTTAGGTCCTATTGTGGCAAAGTTGATGGACTCTATTGGAGACATATTATCCTAGTTGCTTATGTTTTTCTTTTTATGCTGGGGTCTAATCATCTTTTTTGGGAGTGATTGCAATTCTAGGTGCTGATATGTGGTATTGTCTTTGTTCGGTAGGTGTCTTGTTCCTTAGTTTCTGCTACCCTTTTTGATTCTTAGGAGTATCTGAGTATTGTCTGAAAGGAATGCTTATGCAATACTACTGGGTGTGGCCACAGGGGTTTCATGTAATATGTATTTCTTGCTATTGAGGTCTGCAAGTTAGGAATGAGAATGACATTTGTGAGGGCTGAGGGGAAACACAGGGAGGGAGGAAAGGAGAGTAAACCATCAGGACCTGCTTAGCCCTGTGTGAATGGGATCAGAGTGTGAATAGAGGCCACAACTGGTAGTCTTTTACTGATATGGGGATGAAAGTAGGGGTTTATAAATGGAGGATAGGAAGGAGAATGAAAATCTGAATATACCCTACATGCTTCACTCCTCTACTTGCTAATTCTATATTCTTGGCTGGAATTTTTCTGGAGAATGCCTCCTGCATGGTTCCCCAGGAATACTTCCTGGAGTTCAGACCTTGAATAAGAAAATACGTTGGAAGGATGGTTGGAAGAAAAGATCTATACCACCTCATCTTGAGTATTGTGCCTTAGAATACTTAGTCATCCTAAGACCTGAGAATTGAATTATTAGCCTTGTCAAAGTTTATGTTTTAGGACTAGGCTCTAATAGAAAATATATTGGTATCAGGTGAGGTTGAATATGATGCTACTACTGTTTTCGAATTTAGACATTCTGACAGGTGTAAGATGGTATCTCTGTGGAAGTTTATTTGAGACACACAATAAAGGGCATAGGT
>JAQHUG010000158.1:4562931-4574226 GCA_028555095.1 Dicrostonyx torquatus
TATCTCTTCTGCATGTATTGGCCTTTTGTGAACCTATTCAATATGGATGCACACCTTCTTAGGCTGAGACGGAGGGGGAGGGTCTTGGGCTTTCCAGAGGGTAGGGTATCCTGCCCCATATCAAGGAAGCAAGGGGAGGGCGGTGGGGTAGTGGGGGAACTGGAGGGCCTGGGACAAGGGGAGTAAATGTAAATTTTTCTTTTAACTATAAAAAAAGAAAAAAAATCACAGTATTATTTTAAAAGAAATCTCATTCTACATATCTCTTTAACCCCTTTCTCTCTGACATAAAATAAACACACACAGGCATATATACATTTTTAATGACTGAGGCAACAAATAATGCAGTAAAAGAGTATCAAAATTTCTGTTCAATTAAAAGCTAGATATCTTTTATTGTAATAACAGTTGAGTGTTGAGCTACAGAGCTCTGACCTCTGGTAGCAATTGTGAAAAAATGGAATGTAAAACACCATGGGTAATTTTAAACTACTGCATGCTACATACACCTTGTTAGTGAATGGAATAGCATTATCAAGGAAGCTATCAACAGACATAATGACATATTTGGTTATATTAAATCTAGAGTAAATGCATATCACAATGAGATTATTGATTAACATAGATAATAAAACAATATCTAAGATAAGTTTTCAGGTGCTCAATAGTTTTCAGATGGTCAATGGGAGATTTTATCCTCAAATATCATAATCACTTCTCAAACTAAAGAGTTAAACCAAATTGCAAATTTGATACTTACTGCTGGAAGTGAAAGTATGTTTTTGTATAAGACAGTCCAATATCTAATAAAATAGACTCATTATTAAATTTCTCCATCTTTATGTTATAGATGATTATATAAATTAATTTCACTTTGGAATAAAGGACATATGGAACTCTTTCAACATACCTGTGTTTTATACCTTATTACCTATTACAGCACACTTGAAAACATACAAATATAACATATTTATTTTGTATTCTGCCTTTTCAAACTGTAAGGGTATATATTTGCTTCACATATTTTTAGTTGATTTTTAAATGTTATAACCTTAATTGCCAAAGAATTATTCATATTTATTGCTTAACAAATGTTTATTATTTAAATCAATTAATGAATTCATCCAATAGCAATGTTGTCCCTTTATGCCTCTGTCCTCATTGCAATGAAAACCTTAAAATGTACACATATAAATCATTAAAAGTAAGGAATTACCTAATAATTTTTATATTTTTACTTGTTTTTATGACCAAGAAATTGTAGGATCTATTTAAGATAAACACTTTATTAAATAAAAAGTTTTTTTTCTGCTACCAATTTCTTGGGTTAGTAACGTTTATGAAGACTCTTTATTAATATTCTTTTCTATTTTGAAGGGTCTTTTTCTTATTACCCAAAATTATTCATATCAAATCTGTTAAGAATTTATAGAAGTATGAAGAAAATTTCACTATCAATCATTGGTTCTTATTTTATGACCTAATTCATAGAGTAGTTTGCACAAAAAAGCCAATACACTTACAACTTATAGATGTTTCATTATTGTTTTCATTATTCAGAAGTATTCATGTGTAATTCCCTAAATCAAATTCTTTCTATGGTGTACAGAAAAATTTGGTAAAATTTGATAAGTTAGAATTCTCAGGTATTGTTATTTTCTCCTTCATTTCATTATTACTATAATAGAACATTGTTTTGTATATTTTAGTTCTTCATACTAAGACACAAAGATAGAAATAGGAAAGGGATAATTGGTTGTCTTCAATGAAAAATTTCAGATATGTTTCCCAGCTTACATTTTATGGAACCTTGAAATTATTAGTAGATAATATCATTATGGCATCAGGTTTTAGGTGTTGAAGGACTTATTTGTGCATGTTTAACATTAGTTTTATGATCACAGCCACATATGCACATGACCATTTGTAATTATTTCCCATATTGCTGTGTTTATATAGTCACTTTGATATTTTATTTCTTCAAATACCTACATATACTAACATTTTAAATATTTGACTTTTAAAAAACATAAATTGTTTTTAAAACAACAGTAGAACTGGTGTTGTTTAATTACTTTTCTGGCATTTCCATGAAGCTCTAGGTATTTCTTTTTGACCTGAATCTTTCCTCATAACATTTTTATGAATTTAAAATTAACCACAAGTTATTATGGCATATTATTTTGTAAAAATAAGAATTAAAAAACTAATTCATTGACTAATATACAACAAAATAAAATGTTTTCATAAGTTATAGTATTTTCTGCCTTCCAAACAAAGTTTTGCATCTTTATCTATTTCTATGTTATCTCGATGCTATCATGTATGTAATTATATGTATATTTTGTACTTTTTAGGACTATTGTTCTTAGGAATGTATCTGATCTTTGAACCTTATCTTTCTAGTTCTTATTAAGTGGTATAATAATGAGTGACAGTGTTACAAGTCCTTTTGAAATTACATTATTTTGCCAGTTTCTGTACTTTCTCTTGGAGTTATAAGCGCATTTTCATTATATTCTCCCTGTTGTTTCTAAAAATGAAGGAGTACAGAGCACTTCTAAATTATTTCAGGATATGCTCTGTTGCAATTTACCTTATTGTATGTTTTGATCAAAACATGTTAAAATAAAATTTTAAGTTATAATGTGAAACCCCAACTATTGGGTATAATAGTGATAAAAGATAAATTGTAGGTTACTTCTTGGACATATATTGTTATATTTATGTCAAGAAACTTAAAGAAAAGACCAGTTACGGGAAGCCCTTTATGATAAGAATCCAAGTTTTAAACACATGAATGATAGGAGGCTTGAATTTTCTCACATAATGTATAAATAAAAATTTGATGCTAATGCACTACATTCTTTTATAATTCTTACTACTGAAACAAATGCACAGCATGACTAGAGCTCACAGAAATAATGTCTTGTATGTCCATATGAACAAATAAAATAATAAATCACATTATTTTTATGGTTTAAGTCAATAGTTTATTACTATTCCAGTCATTAATCACAAAATAAGTCCATTTCCTTCTCTAATTCTGGTTAATTTTTATTTTAGAAAATGATAATTAATATTTAACTCTATAGAGTTCAAATATGATAAAAAATTCCTTGATTATTTTGTCAATAATCAATTAGTGTGTACAATATTACACAATAATGAACAGACCCTTCCAATACCCGAAAACACTATAAAGTTGGTCGATATTAGAACCTAAACAATAAAATAAAAAGGTTTTCCTCTAAATTTGCAAATAATTTCTGCAATTTTTTAATTTCAATCTCTATTTCAGCTTGATTTTTCTTCAGTGTTACTATCCCTATATTCAATTCAATTTTCAAATTCTATATTTTTGGGGAATTTTATTCACCTATGTGAATTTTCTTGAACTTTATTTAAGGATTTATTTATTGAATACAAGTAGAATGAGGTATGTAGAAGAGAAAAATCAGGACTGGAAAATAAAATAGAGTAATTGAACTAGTCAATAAAACAATATTATAAGTTCTAAAAGCACAAAAGTGGAATATAGAAGAATCTTGAATCATCATAAAAACACAAAATATATAAATTAGAAACATGGAAGAAGAAGAGGAATCACTAGGCAATGGTATAGGCCCTATCTTCAGCAGAATCACAAAGTAAAGTTGAAGAAAGACATACCAATACAGATGCAAGATATACAGTGTAGGAGATGCAGAGGGCATTATGCTCACTGATAAGCACTAGAGAAACCATGAATGTTAAACATGTAGGCTTGTATCTTCTAAGAGAGAGGGATGTATAACCTGTATTCCACCCAGAAGGCTTGGAATGGGAGTAGTTAATAGTTTGTAAACCTCTGTGCTATCTATATGGCCAGGCAACATCTACTCTTCAAGATTCTTATGTTTCTTTCAATCAATCTACAGTGCTGTTTTCCCTGCAACTCCAATCGTACATTTTGTTTGTATTGATTCTTTCCTTGGTTTATCTATAGAAACTTTCTTTTTTTATTGTACTTGAGTTTCTATATAATCATGATTTTAGCTTTAGTGTGTACATGGACTTGAGTTGACATCATGAAAATTTTTATCCGAGTGTAGTGCTGTGCTTAAATAAACTTCCAAAATTTGAACCAACACTGGCAACTAAGTCATGTTGAAAATGACCTCCTTTTTGCTTCACAAAGATGAATGCTATGCTGGCCAGAGTGTTTGCGTAGCCTCCCACAACACAGAGAATCTAATAGGCAAGGAAAGAAACTTTCCAAGACATTTATATTTAACACTCCAAATACACAAGACAAAGAAAGGATATTGAAAGCTGTAAGAAAAAAAAAGGCAAAAGTCACCTGTAATAGAAAACGTCAGGAGAATGGTTGACTTCTTAATAAAAAATAGTTATCAAGTACCAAATTTTCAGCCTTGAAAACATTCATGTAAGTAACATTATACATACTGAGCAGATTATATTTAGGGTTGTATATCTATATAGAGAAGTATAAATAGATAGATAGATAAACAGATAGACAGATAGATATACTTAGCTAGAGATTCAAATTTACTTGTAATGATAATTACTGAAAAGAGTGTTCAAGAATCAGAAAGAGAACAAGGAGAGGTTCATGAGAGTATTTTGAGGGATGACAAAGCATGAGAAATTTATGCAATTATACTATAGCATAAAGAAAATAATGGTAAGACAAACATGGCTACAGAGAAACCCTGTCTCGAAAAACCAAAAAAAAAAAAAAAAAAAAAAGAAGAAAATAATGGTAAAAAAGATAACCATCTAAAGAGGAAACTTTATACCTATAATGGTCTGCATCAAAAAGTTAGGAATATCACAAATAAGTGTCTTAATGATGCAACTCCTTTTATTTTGCGTTATTGTTATATTGCCATGAATAGATTGGTACACACTGTGTAGTCCAAGCTTTGCTCAAGCTCATGATAATAGTTCTATTTCAACTTTATGAATGCTATAATTATAGCATTGCTACCATGCCTCTCATTAGAAAAGCCCTCATGAATTTAAATTCCTTGAAAATGATTTTTTTACATAGGATGAAAAATCTTAGTTTAATTGAAACTGTTATACTGTATCTATTAAACTATCCCTTAGTGATTTTTTGTAGTTACATTTCATTATACATGCCCCAATAAAGTCCCAGTTTAATATCAATATGCATAGTATAATAGGTTTATTTATTTTAGTTGTACCTGTTTTTCAAGATTACTTTTTGTATAGTCCAATAATAATGTGATGGGCATGTATTAGGGTGTTTTAACCTTTTGGTCTGTTTTCTACAGCATTAGTTTCTTTTAAATTTCAAATATCTGAAACAGTTTCCTCTATTTAGCAATATTTAACATTAATTTTACATTTTTCATAAACATGCTCAATTATTTAATAAATATTTCAAGGAAAATTTGATTTCACAATCTACTCTTCATTTTTAGTAAAGATGTTGATCAAACAGGATCTGGTAGTCTTAGAAGCTTCACACTTCCTACTGTTTTTTCTGCTTTACAGGATTGCTAATGACACTATTGGGTTTTATATATACAAGATGTATTACATGACTATGTCTACAGTAGCTTGCACTGTGGGCGAAAGTAGCAAGATTTTTCTGAGAAGAATTAAATTTAACAATATCAACACATTTCCCCCCAGTTCAGTTTTGATTCAAAGAATTTGACACTTCAAGATTTGTTAGGTTCAAATGGAGTATAATTTGATAGATTTTAGGGAATGCACATGAATATTATTTTAAAAATATGGCTCCGGAAATCTTTTTAATTGGCATAACATTTTTAAAAACTACTTAATCATATTACTACAAGTGTCCCCAAACAACTTTTGATGATGATGATGATGATGATGATGATGATTACCATTACTATTGAAGATGATGCTCCATCTATAATAGGTGCAGTCATTACATTTACCTGTAAAGTCTGCTAAGGGATCACAAAGAGAAATTTGGTTCATTCACCATTTTCTGTGAAAGAAATGAAGAAAAAAATGATCAAAGATGACTAAGAAAACCTTCATTTGTAATCATGAACTTTCTCTCACAGCAGAACTATTTTGTTGCTTATATTTACTTTATAAGTAGGCTTATAGCCCTACTTACACAGCTTATTTCTCTAATGAGGAATCATATTAAAACTGTTCCAGTGAGAGGAGTTAACAAGAACAAAATTTTTAAAATTTGTGTTCTGACTGTGTTCATACAGCATCAGCTCAGTTCCTGACAAGGTTTACAATTTTTAACATCTACTTCTATGCATTGTTTTTTACTCACTTCACTTCCTGTTTCTAACTCTTCCTAATACTTTTCAGCTCATTTTCATTATAATTCTAAGTTCTATTTAGATATTTATCACCTCATTATTTTTAACTCATTTAGTGTAATTAATGCTAATTGTACATTCATTGTTATGGGGTAATGAGGCGATTTACTAAAGAAAAGGAAACTTGCCAGTTTTACTATATACTTGTAAAGAAATTTGACTCTTTCTACTCCAGGAATCATAAACTCCCAATAGTTTCTCAGTTTGGTATGGGGCCTCAGGATATCATTATCCGTGAAGTTGAAAGTTTTAACTGGATTGACCTTATGTTAGTCTTTTGGAGGTAACCATAGGTGCTTTGAGTTAATTTGTATAATAGAATTATCACTTCCAAAAACAACACTTCAGTGTACATCTCCCCATTTTCTGCATATTACATTCTTTCAGCTCTCTTATATAATGTTCCCTGAGCATTGAGGGATGTGTGTGATGTAAGTGTGTGTCTCTCCATTTATGACTGCCACTGTAATAAGAAACTTCTATGACTCTCTTAGTTACTTTCCAATTGCTATGACAGACATCATGACCAAGGCAACTAATAGAAAAAATAGCTTTTGAGGTACTTGTTTATAGGTTATGAAGATTAGAATCCATGATCATAATGACTGGCCCGTGACTACAGTTTGGCAAGCATGGGGCTTCCTCAATAGCTAAATGTTTACATTCTGATCAACAAGCACAAGGTAGAGAAAGAGCATACTTGGAAAGGCACAGACACTTAAAACTTCAAATTTCAACTCCAATGACATATCTTTTCCTAAAAGGCCAAACCTCCTTATCTTTATCAAACAATTCCACCAATTGAGAAACAAAATTTCAAACATAGTGGGGGACATTCTCACTAAAATCATTGCAGTGACCAAGGCTGGAAACAGGTCAATTCTACGGATCTCTCAAAATATGAATTCCGTGGAGGAGGAACCCTGTTGTTTCAAAATTTATACTCCTAATATTCCTTTCTGCCTTCTAAAAAGTGATTTGTAGTAATTTGAGTGAGAATACATGGAGAAACATTTAGCGAAATGTTTGATAACAGCCTGACACCATCTCTAAAGTGCCAGCCATTACAGGAGACCCAAAATGTTATTGTTTTCCTCTTTTCATAATAGAGTGTATTTGGGTTCAGACATCAATGGAATTTCATGGCTTGTTTTAGATGTCTCTCTGAATATGAATCCGTAAGGTCTTCAATTCTTTCATATATCTCTTTTTATGTTCCTGCAATACATGATTAGAATATTTACATTCATAAATAGGCAGAATTAAATAACAATTTTGCATTCTGATTTGAAAGATATTATAGTAGGAATGTGAAATTTAAATTCAATAAGACTACATGTGCATTGGAAAAATGGTGAAACTAAAACAATAATTTATTCCTAAAGAAATAACAATTTAGAATTATTATTGATTGAGGGGTTTGCTGAGGTTAAAGGGCATATGATTAGTTTAATAGATTAAAGAACTCACAAATATGATGGAAATTACTATAAATGAGAATTCTATTTATTACTGATCCTTTTTACTAAATCTGTTATGGGTAAACTTGTCTTCCCTTTTAATAAATGTAACCAATATTCTGTTGGCATAATTAATATACATGTTAATTAACATCAAAATGGCAATGATAGATTACAGACATAGTATACAGTTTCAGAATATTAGATAAATGAATATTGTCTAAGAATATTTCATACCCTTCTAAGGAAATATTTGCATTGCATTTATATTTACCTGTGATATTTGCATCTAGGCCAATTTAAAGCATTATAGTCATATTTTTGTTAAGTTTAAATCTTTGTTAAGTATGTCTGTGGAAGCCACATTCAAAAGGGATATGTAGATGTTTTTAATGAGAATGTGTCCTGTAGGCTCATATCTTTAATTACATGGCCTCAAGTTGATAAAGATCATGAGAAGTAGCTTTTTTGAAGGAGGCATATCACAAGGGCAGAATTTAAAGCTTCTAAAACCTCTCTTGATTCAGATTATGCTCTCTTTGACCCATACTTATGCATTGTATACTCTCAACTTCAGTTCCAGTTACATGTCACCATGCCTTTATTACACTGTCACAGACTCTATACTGCTGAATATATAATCCCAGTTGAATGTTTTCGTTTATAAATTGCGTTGGTAATAATACTTTCTCACAGAAGTAGAAAAATGACACTCATGATTAATTTTATATGTCAACTTGAATAATAAGTGTGATTCAGTTGTTCAATCAAACAGTAATACACCAGCCTAGTTTTGCTAAGAAATAATTTTATGGTTATGATTAGCATGTATAAACAATTCATTATAATCAAGGTTGACTGTCTTTGAATTGTATATACTCGTGTATATAAATATTAATGCATATTTATGTTAATAAAATGTATTTTATGGGTGTGGAGAAAAAATAAGATTTTAGGTGTATTGATATTGCTTTCATTGAGGAAAAAATTCAGTTCACTGTTCCATATTCTATGCACACACAAAAACATACACATGCACACATACACATGCATGCATTCACACCATAGTGTTGAGGTATGGGGCAACATCTCTATCTCTCCAGATTACATTATCAAAACTAACTCTCCTCACTACTCAGACTCTTAAAAACTTTCCACGATTCTACCTGACCCTTAAGAGATTAAGCTGTAGTAAAGAAGTCCCATTTGGCCACTCGTTATCTTTTTTGAATGTCTGTAGTACTCCCTATTGAAAATGATATCATATTAGTAACATTTTAATAATATATATTTGGGGGGCCTAAGACACATGCAGTCATGAGACCTTGGCTGAGTTTACAATTCTGTACATGAATTTGTTTCATTTTATTGGGCTATAAATACAACTAGACAACAATATGCTACCTCATGATACAAATGCCACTATTATTTTACTCTGGAATTACTTCTGGGTAGGACTAGTGATGACTGTACTCCCTCTGCAGCTTGGATGGCACATTCAGACACTATGATATCTAATACCAAGTTAGGAAGAGAAACTTTTTTTTCATTTTTTTATTAATAATAGATTATCTCATCTAAAATTTTCTAACCACAGTTTCCACACTCTGCTCATTCCATCTTCCCCTAATCCTTCTTTATATCCAGGAACCCCTTCTCTTCCATCTGCCTTGAAAAAAGAGCAGGCTGCCAGGAGACAATAACCAAACTCAACAAAAACAAATAAAATGAAAAGAGGCAAAGCTCTCACACTAGGTCATGAAAAGACAACCCCACAGGAATTAAAGAGTTGGAAAAGCAACAAAAGAATCAAAGATACATTCATTTCCACAATTAGGAGTCCCACAGAAATTCCAAGCTAATAGCCATAGCATAGAGAGGAGAAGAGGGTGCAGATTCTTTAAGACCCTCATACTTGCCACTCCATTCTCTGTAAGTCCACATGCACCCTTCTTAGATGATTCAGTGTGGCATGTTCTGGTTTTCTTCCACACCCTCTGATTCTTACAACCATCTTTCCCCATCTTCCATAGCATTCTGTGTGGACCAAAGGGAGAAAGCTGATGGAGACTTCCAAATTAAATTCCCTATTCACATAATGACCAGGAATGGGTCTTTATAATAGTTTCTATGTGTTGCTGGAGTGTAATAGAATGTCATTATGAATCATTTCATTGATTTTCTTTCTAAATTTTATTTGTATTGAGATCTACATTTTTCTCTGCTTCCCTCCCTATCTGTCCCCTCCCATTCTGATGTGGGAGTATTCTCCTGTATTTTGTATTACTCTCATTGGTTGACTAAAAAGCTGCCTGGCTTGTAAGATAGATCAACCCTTAGGTGGGTGGAGTAGACAGAACAGAAGTTCTGAGAAGAAAGGAAGTGGGTCAGTCGCCATGAGGCCCAAGCCACAGATGGATGCAGGTTAGACTTTTCTGGTAAGTCACTAACTTGTGGTGACACACGGATTATTAGGAATGGGTTAGTTTATGATGTGAGGGCTAGCCAAGAAGAGGCTGGTGATGATGGGCCAGACAGAGTTTAAATGAATATAATTGTCATGTGGTTATTTCGGGCATAAGCAAGCAACCAGCAGCTGAGCAGGCCGGTGGCTGGGGGCTGGGACCTGGGTTCTGGGAATACAACCCACACCTCTCCACCATTTACAACACCATTCTACTCTCTCCCATGGTCCCTATGTTGCCAGTTTACTCAGGAGATCTTGTCTTTTTCTACTTCCCATGTAGATTAAATCCATGCATGTCTCTCTCAGGGTCTTCTTGGTTGTCCAGGTTCTCTGGGATTGTAAATTTTAGATTAGTTTTTCTTTATTGTGTGTCTAGAAGCTACTTGTGAGTGAATACATATGATATTTGCTTTCTGGGTCTGGGTTACTTTACTCAGTGTTATGTTTCCTAGATCCATCAATTTTCCCTCAAATTTCAATGTGTCATCATTTTTTCCTCCATTGTGTAAATATACCATATTTTCCTTATCCATTCTTTGGCTGAGGGGCATCTAAGCTGATTCCAGGTCTGGTTATGACAGATATTGCAGCAATGAACATAGATGAGCACATATCCTTGTGGTATGTGATTCAGCATTTTTTGGGTATATACCCCAAAGTCGTATTACTGGGTCTTAAAAGAGATTGTTTTCTAATCTGTGAAATCTCCATAGTGATACCTAAAGCATCTGTTCCAGTTTACACTCCCACCAGCAATGGAGGTGTCTTTCCTTTACCCTGCATCCTCTCCATTGTAAGGTGCCATCAGAGTTTTTGATCTTGGCCATTCTGACTTGTGTAAGATGGAATTTCAGAGTTATTTTGATATGCAATTCCCTGATGGCTAAGGAAGTTGAGAATTTTCTTTTTTTATTGTTAAAAGAGAAATTTACATTTACTCCCCTTGTCCCAGGCCCTCCCACTCCCCCAGTATCCCTCCTGCCTCCCCCTGCTTCCTTAAGAGAGGGCAGGGTACCCT
>JAQHUG010000158.1:4575064-4596356 GCA_028555095.1 Dicrostonyx torquatus
CAAAAGTTGGAAACACGGGAGTGGGAATGGGGGTGGAGGTAGGGGTGGGGTGGGCAAAAGGAAGAGGGGGAGGGAGAAGGGAAGAACTGGGAAGAGCTTAGGGGAGTGGGAGGGTGGAGATGGAGGAAGGGTGGTTATTGGAGAAGGAATTATGGGACATCTACATTAAGGGATTCATTTTAAGATTGGCAAGAGACTTGTCTCTAGAGGGGATCCCAGGGGTCCACAAGGATGTCCCCCGTTCTGGGTGTTTGGGCAGCAGAGGAGAGGGTCCCTGAACTAGCCTTATCCCATACTCACATTGATGAATATCTTGATCATCACCATAGAAATTTCACCTGATGGGTGGAGATAGAGTCAGAGACCCACATCCACATCAGAACAAAGGACTGAGAATTTTCTTCAGTGTCTTTCAGTCATTTTAGATTCATTTGTTGAGAGTTTTCTTTTTAGTTCAATACCCAATTTTTTATTGGATTATTTGTTATTTTGAAGATCAGTTACTTGATTTCTTGTATATTTTGCAGATCATCCCTCTGACCAATTTGGGATTAGGAAAGATATTTTTGAATTCTGTAGGCTGCCAGTTGATCTTGTTGATCATGTACTTTGCTTTACAGAAGCTTCTCAGTTTCAGGAGGTCCCATATATTAATTGTTTCACTCAGTGCCTGTGCTACTTGTGTTAAATTTAGGAAGTGGTCTCCTGTGCCAAAGCGTTCAAGTGTACTTTCCACTATCTCTTCTATGGGGTTCACTGTGGTTGGATTTATGTTGAGGTCTTTGATATATTTGGACTTGAGTTTTGTGCATGGTGATAGCTATGAATCTATTTCCTTTCTTCTACATTTTGATATCCAGTTATTCCAGCATCATATGTCAAAATGATTTCTTTTTTCCACTTTATAATTTTTCCTTCTTTATCAAAAATCTGTTGTTCATAGGTGTGTGAATTGATTTCTGGGTGTTCGATTTGATTCCATTAGCCTTCCTTTCTGCTTTTATGGCAATACCAGGCTGTTTTCTTTACTTTAGCTATGTAGTAGAAATTGAAGTCAGGAATTGTGATGCCTCCAGAATTTCCTTTACTGTCCAGGATTCTTTTAGCTATCCTGGGTTTTTCACTTTTCCATATGAAGTTGAGTATTGTTCGTATGAGGTCTGGTAAGAATTTGCGGGGATTTTTCTGGGCATTGCATTGAATCTGTAGATTGCTTTTGGTAAGATTGTCATTTTTACTATGTTAATTCTACATATCCAAGAACATAGGATATCTTTCAATTTTCTGGTGTTTACTTCAACTTCTTTTTTTCAAATATTTAAACTTCTTGTCGGACACATCTTCCAT
The DNA here is from genome assembly GCA_028555095.1 of Dicrostonyx torquatus. Lineage (NCBI taxonomy): Eukaryota > Metazoa > Chordata > Mammalia > Rodentia > Cricetidae > Dicrostonyx > Dicrostonyx torquatus. The sequence continues at coordinate 4,576,412 of JAQHUG010000158.1, forward strand.
TTGTTTGGTTAGAATTATTCCAAGAGATTTTATGTCATTTGTGACTTTTGTAAAGGGTGATGTTTCTCTGATTTCTTTCTCAGCCCATGTACCATCTGTGAAAATGAGTTAATTTTCTATCCTGCTACATTACTTAAGGTATTTATGAGTTGCAGAAGTTTTGGTAGAAATTTCGGGGTGTTTGAGAATCACTACACAATACACTCAGGCAACAAATCAACTGAAACCAACCTAGGCTTATCAATGGAAGCCCTGCCTGGTTACAAGATATACTCAGCTTAGACTTCATTCCCTCCATTATTAGGAAAATTCATTAGGAGTACCTTCGTATATTCCAGGAATCTTTGACTAAATGACTGCACATTTTCTACACCATCCCCCAAGTACCTCCAAATTCTAGCTGATTCTCTGTGTATTCTCTCTGAGCCTCTCTTTCCCCCTTGATCCCTCCTATGTCTGTCCCCACCGCCCCCATTTCATGTAAAAATCTTTTCAATTTCCCATTACCAGGGAGACCATGCATTTTGCCATAGAGCCCTCTTTTTTTCTAGACTCTCCAGGTTTATAGATTGTAGCCTGGTTATCATATCCAATTATAACACCAATTGCAACATACCATATTTGTTTATCTGGTTCTTATTTAGCTCCCTTAGAATGAATCTTTTCTAGTTCCACCCATTTGCGTTTCAAATTTCAAGATGTCATTTTTTTAAAAGCTAAATGATATTCCATTTTATAAATGTCCTATATTTCTTTATCCATTCTTTTTTAGAGGACATCTAGATTGTTTCTAGGTTCTATCTATTATAAATGAAGTCACATTGAACATACTACTGTGGTATAATGGAGTGGTTTTTTGGGTGTATGCCTAAGAGTGATAAATTCTAATTTTCTGAAGATCCTACATATTGACTTGCATAGAAACTGTACAAGTTTTTATTCCACCCATCAATGGAGGAGTGTTCCTGTTGATCCACCTCCTAGTTAATACAAACTGTAGATTGTGTTTTTGATATTAGGCCATCTTATAGCTGTGAGGTAGAATCACAAATTTATTTTGATTAGTAATTCCTTAATGATTACAGATATTGAACACTTATTTAAATGTTTCTAAGCCATTTAAGATTTCTCTATTAAGAATTCTGTTTAGATCAGTACCTCATTTTTCAATTGAATTATTTTTTTTTGATATCTAGTCTTCTTTTTATGGTGTATTTTTTACTAAACTTTAAAGTTACACTTTCTCCCCTTATCCCAGGCCCTCCCACTTCCACATCACCCTTGCTCCCTCCCCCTGCCCTATGGGAAGCCCAAGGCCCTCCCTCATCCATCCCAGCCTAAGAAGGTGTGCATCCATATAGACTAGTTTTCCAAAAATCCAATACATGCAGAAGAGATATGTCCCTGTGTCATTGTCATTGGTTTCTCAGTCAGCCCCCATTGGCAGCCACATTCAGAGATTCTGGTTTGGCTCTATCTCCATCCATCAGGCGAAATTTCTATGGTGATGATCAAGATATTCATCAATGTGACTATGGGATAGGACTAGTTCAGTCCTCCCTCTAATCTGCTGCCCAAACACCCAGAATGGGGGACATCCCTGTGGACACCTGTGGTCCCCTCTAGAGACAACTCTCTTGCCAATCTTAAAATGACTCCATTAATGTAGATGTCCCGTAATTCCTTCTCCAATAACCACCCTTCCTCCATCTCCACCCTCCCACTCCCCCAAGCTCTCCCCAGTTCTTCCATTCTCAAGGAATGCTGGATGAATATATCTACAATGTATCTTGGGACACAGAAGTTAATATGGCCAATGTAGTGTTTTATCTGCTGTTGAAATAGAGGTCCTAGAGAACTGGGACCTCAGATATTTCCCTTATGTTGGAAAGAAACTTGTTGAGGCAATCAAACACTATTTTGAAGGCTATAAGTGACTAAAACCCATCTTCAGCATATGAAGAAGAATAGAATTAAGGTTTTTCTGCTTATATTCTGTATTTGGGTATTGTAGAAGCTCATAAATATCTTTGGAAGTTGATAGCCACAATGCAATAGAAATTATAAGAAAAGACTCATACCTCACCCTTCAAAAGAATATTTCCTTTGACTAGAACAAAGTTATGAGAGTTAAAGTTGACAAATTGTGTTTATTTTTAATGTTAATACTAGAATTATGGCATTAAACTCTTAGTGTTTATAACTGCCTCTTTTTGCTATGAAAATGCTACTTCTTGGGAAAAGGTTAGAGCTCATATGAGAGGAATTTGACATGCTTCTCATAGGTTCTTGGATTTGATGTCATTATAAGATAAATTTGCCTTTTCATATAGTTAAATCTGCTGGAGAAATCCTTGGTTATTCCATCTTTATCATCCTTTATTCATTTATTAGTATGTATTATAGCCATAGGAGCATGTACAGTGAGAGGCATTATCTGCTTGCCTATGACTATCAAGTTACTTGCAAACTCACAATGGAAATTTGGCTCAGATATATATGGCATCAAGTTAGACACTCCCCATCAACCCTTTATAAACATAGGCTGGTAGTCAAAGACAGGTAATATATTTTTTCCTCCAGACCTTCTAAGACAGGAAATGCATGGTGGAATATGTATTCTGATGACAGGTAAGTTTGGAAGGTTAAAAGACCAACTAAGACAGGCACAGTCATCTGTCCTGTGGCAGAAATGTAGATATTACTAATTAAATTAAAAGGGGTAAATTGTATGTGCTCACAGAAATAAATTCATTCCACCTTTTCTAAATGTCAGAGAATTCAGACCTATTCTTGTTCTTTTAAGGTAATACAACAGAATATTTTGTCCTAAGATGTGACTATAGGGTGTTTTGCCTAAAAAATGATATTTTGTTNGTGACTATAGGGTGTTTTGCCTAAAAAATGATATATATATATATATATATATATATATATATATATATATATATATATATATATATAAATTGTTTTCCATGACATGCATTCATTTATATGAGACTTGGCTTTATGTTGCACAGAGAAACAGTGAAATGGAAGACCAACAAAAAATATGCACCTAATGACATATTAAATAATGTGCTATAGACAAGGAGAATGACTTAATAAAAAGAAATGGTTGAGATTAAGGGACACAGATAACCAACTCAATTATATCACTACTAATAACAAATTTATTATGTGGAAAAATTACTTTGAACTTCTAATTTTGATTATCTGAATAACATTGGACTTTTGACAGAGTCCATGCCATTACTTATATCAATAATATATTTTCCAGCAAATATTCTTCAATTTAAATAACAAATATGCTTGAATTCAGTGTATTACATAATGTTTACAAATGTTCAATGCATTTTAAATCAAAATGATATTATTCATGTTGATTTATACTCTCAAACTGCTTGCAATATTTTCTAGAGGCTAATATGTAGGAATGCCACTATTTTCTTCTTTGCTGCTAGAATGAGGAAAACCATATTTGGAAATGTCAAATGACTAAGTATTTTGATTTTTATGCTTGTATTTCTAGTAAGTTTCAAGGCTATTGAAGTTTCTAGTTCCCTTACTGAAACTGACACCACTGTTAATGGTTTCAAATCTGTAATTTCCAATTTTACTATTAGACAGGAATATATTTATTTCATAAGTGAAACTTTCCAAAAGCCAATAAGGGAATAAATTCAGCTATGATGTGCCTAGAAAAAAATGATTGGGATAATCCTGCATAGTTTTTTAAAAAATCTTTTCTTAATAAATAAATTATTTATTTTTTTATAAAAATTTAAATTAATTAATTATTTATCTTAATAAATTAATTCCTCAATCCAGTAACAATTTCTGCTCCCTCTTTCATCTCATCTTAACCCCTTTCATCAACATTTCCTCCCCACCAATCCATTCCCCCTTCTTTCTCATCAGAAAATGGCAGGCCTCCCACGTATATCAGCAAGTCATGGAATATCAATTTATTAAGTTACAGTGAGACAAGGCAACTTCTGTCCTTCTAAGGCTGTAGGAGGCAATCGAGTTGGAGAAATAGTTTCCAAAAGTAGGTGTAAAAAGTCAGAGATATCTCTTTATCTCACTGTTAGGAGGTACACAAAAAAATAAAGCCATACAACTAACTATAACAAGTGTGCAGAGGGCCTAAATCAATCCCATAAAAGCTCTATGCTGGGTAATTCAGTTTCTGTGAACTCTTTTGTCCCAAGTTAGTTTATTCTTTGGGATTTTTATGGTATCCTTGGCCCCTTTAATTCTTACAAACCTTTCTCCCATTTTTTCTCAGAATTTCCCAAACTCTGCCTAAAGTTTGCTATGGGTCTTTGCATATGTGTACATCAGTTGCAGAGTAAAAACACACTGATGACAACTGGGATAGGAAATTATCTATGAATATCATAGACTATCATTATGAACCATTCATTAACTTTTTATACCAATCATGTTTTGTTATATCCTAGGTTCCTAGACTATCCAGAAACTGGGTCCTGGCACTCCAGACAATAAAATGGGTGGACTTCCTCTCACGATATGGGTCTCAAGATGAACCATTCATTGCTTGACCACTACCATAATTTCTCTGCCACCTTTGCCTCAGCATATCAAGTCAAATTGTAGGTCAAAGTTTATGTGGCTGAGTTGGTGTTCCAATCCCTCCATTGAATGTTTTTTTTTTTTTAAAGTTAAGCATTTATTGAGCAGAAGGGGAGAGAGAGAGGGAAAGAAAGAGAGAAAGAGAGAAAGAAAGAGAGAGAGAGAGAGAGAGAGAGGGAGGGAGGGAGGAAAATGGAAGACCCTCCATTGAATGTTTTTCCTGGCTACAAGAGATGACTTGGTTAGTCTTAGCTAGAATCATTCTTATAGGTTTCTGGGTGTTTCCATTGCACTAAGTTTCTAGCTCATCCTGGAGATGGCCCTAATTACAGTTGTCTTTTCTAGTCCTGTCTTCCTCCAACTTCTTTCTACAGAATCTCTCACGTTCTAATGCACCTGTCTACCTGTGATATTTATTATATTTTCCCTTCAAAATGAGATTCATATGTTTCCCCTCTCCTACCCACCCTGTTCCTTCTTTGTTACTTAGATTATTTTGGACAATGGACTGTAGCATGATTATTCTTTAATTTATAAATTATATTAGCCATGTAACTATATACCATGTTTTTATTTTTAGGTCTGGGTTGCCTTATTCAAGATTATCTCTTCTTGTTCTCTACATTTACCTAAAAATTTCATTATGCCATTGTTTTTACCACCTGAGCAATGATACATTGTACACATGTTTTCTTTATACATTATTTGGTTGATAGTCATCAAGGTTGTTTCCAATTTTTGGCTATTATCAATAAAGTGGTTATGAACATAGTTGAGCAATGTTCTTGTGGTACAGTACCATGTCCTTGGGGGTATATGTCCAAGAGTGATATAGCTGGATCATGAGGTCAAATCCCAATTTCCTGAGAAGCCATCATATATATTTTCAAAATGGCTGTACAAATTTACATTTCCACCAGCATTTAGAAATGTTACACTTGCTCCACATCCTTGCCAGCATAAGCTGTCACTTGTGTTTTTATCATAGTCATTGTGACAGACATAAGAGGAAATTTCAAAGGCAATTTGATTTGCCTTTTCCTGATGGTTAATGATGTTGAATATTTCTTTAAGTGCTTCATTGCTACGTGAGATTTCTCTGTTAAAACCTCTGTTTGGATCTCTACCTTTTTTTAAATTGTATTATTTGGTTTGTTGATGTCTAATTTTTTAAGTGCTTTATTTATTTTGGAAATCAGTTATTTGTCATATGTGGAGATGTAGTAAGAGGTGCAGGTTGTGTTCCCAACACCTGAGAGGAGTGCGGGCCTTTTGTTCCATCCCTCCTGGCTCCCAGCTGCTGGGCTAGCTTACATTTGAAATAACCACATGGAAATTGTATTAATTAAATTACTGCCTGACCCATTAGTTTTAACCTCTTATACATATTAGTTTGACCCATATCTAGTATTCTGTGTGTGACCACGTGGCCATTGCTTACTGGGAAGATTCTAACCAAAGTCTATTTAGGGCTGGAGAAACATGGCATCTGCCCAAGTGCCTTCTCTCTCCTAGCCTTCCATTCTTTGTACTCTGCCCACCTAAGGGCTACCCTATCAAAAGGCTGAGTCAGTTTCTTTATTAAACCAATGAAAGCAACCCAAATACAGGAGGACCCTCCTACACCAAGGAGATGGTAGAGATTTTAAGCAATTCTGTAGATTTAAATATTGTTCTATTGATAGAGTCCTTTACCTTACAGAAATTTATCAGTTTCTTGAGGTCCCATTTATTAATTGTTGACTTTACTGCCTATATGATTGGTGTTCTGTTCAGGGTGTTTTCCCTTGTGACAATAAACTCAAGACTTTCAGCCACTTTCACTACTATTAACTTCAGTGTAATGTGTTGTAGATTGAGGTCTTTGATCCACTTGGACTTGAGTTTGTTTGGAGTAATAAATATGGTTATATTTGAATTCTTCTATATGTCAATTTCCTGTTTATGCAGCACCATTTATTGAATATGCTTTCTGTTTTTATTGCATATTTCTGGCTTCTTTATCAAAAATTATATATCCATAGATATGTAGTTATATGTTTGGGTCTTCAGTTGAGTTACATTGAGTGACCTATCTGTGTTCACATCAATGATATGCCTCTTTTTAGTAGTATTGCTCTGCAGTACAAATTGAAATCTGGGAAGTTGATATTTCCAAAAATTCTTTTATTGTAAAGAATTGTTGTAACTATCCTTAGTATTATTACTCTTCCATTTTGTTATTATAAATAATCTCACAATGAATAGTTCTCTCTTAATTGTATAAAATACCACATGTATTTAAAGTCTACATTTAAAAATAATTTTGAAACCTGTGAATCAGTTCAGGTGACAAAGGCATTTTGGAAATCTGAGTTCAATACTTAGAACTCACATAAATGTTCTAAGAGGGAATCACCTCCACAAAGTCAACCTGTTACTGCCATTTTTATGCTGTGAATGGATGTCCATACATACACAGCATGCAAATGCACACATAATAATAATAAGTAAACAGCAACAAATTTTGATATTTTCAAAAACTATATTTGTCTTTCTGGGTTCCAGTTCATACAGGAATAAAACACCCAGGTAGGCACTGCATTTAAATAGACAAAAATGTATGTTAGACATACTATCTATCATAGTAAAAATGAAAATTATAGTCACAATAGGATAAAATTTCATAATTATCATGATGAGTAAATCATTTATTAGTTTGAGCTACTGTAACAACTGTCTGAATATATAAAATTTACATAAAAGAGTGATCTGTTGTATTTTATGATTTGCCAACCTGACATTATAGGTTATCTTAGAAATAATTTAAACTACTTTATTGATATTTCCAAGGTTTCTGGTTTTGAGTTCACTGAAATCCTTTACTGGATTTTTATAAGGTAACTAATTTCTGTGGTTTTCTTTCTATCATTTATTTTCTACTTTGATTATATTTGCTTCATGTATCTATCACCTTCAGTTCTCTAGTTTCTAAGGTAAGAATATATGTTATTAAATTCAAGTATATTTTCTATTTAAATATATGCCTTCAGTATTACCAAATATTTCTTATTATGTATGTTTACTATGTTAAATGATAATTGCTAAATGGTATTTTCATTTTCATTCAAAGCAGTTGAAACATATCTTGGGAATTGTTAGACTCAAAAGTAATTTAGAAGTATATTATCTGAATTGTTTGTGGGGAAGTCCTAGTCCTGAGTGTGCTTTGAACTATGGATGTTTAGATCAAAAGTTTGTAGTTGAGAAGAATTAATATGTGAATTATTAATTAATTTTTAATATATGGCATGGAGATCTGTCTTGCAATATTTTGATGAAGAATGTGGTTGTTTTTTGTCCCTGTCTGAAGAGTCTACCTGGGGTAAAAGTGAAGAGATTCACATTAATTCTATTGGCAGAAGAAATCTTCTTCAAACAACCCGGTATAAACGCTGTTAGGTCTATATTAGTGGTAACTGTAATTATTTATAATGAAATGGAGCAAACTTAGCAAGGTCAATTATGAAATGTAAAATATGATGAGGAAAGGATCACCAAAAAATGGAATGAAGCTAAATTTTGTGTTGAAGGAGATAAACAGTTTCTGGCATAACTGGATGTTAACCTGTAGAAGAATGAAAATGGATACATATCTGTCACCATGCACAAAACTCAATTTTAAATTTAAATTCGACCATACTGAACCTGATAGCGGAAAATGTGGGACATAGCCTTCAATGCATTGGCACAGGAAACCACTTTCTAAATATAACCCCAGTAGCTCAGAAAATAAGAGCATCAATAAATAAATATGAACTCCTGAAACTGATAGGCTTCTGTAAAGCAAAGGACACAGTCAATAAAACAAAAAGCAGTCTACTGAATATAGGAAAAAAAATCTTCACCAACCCCATATCAAAGGACTGATCTCCAAAATATATAAAGAACACAAAAAATTAGACATTAAAATTCTAAATAACCCAATTAAAAGTGGTATACTGAAAAAAACAGAGAATTTTCAATGGAAAAATTTCAAATGGCCAAAAGATAATTAAGGATAAGTTCATCTTCCTTAGCTATCATGTAAATGCAAATCAAAACAACTTTGAGTTTTACACCAGTCAGAATGACTAAGATCAAAAACACTAAAGATAGCTTATGTTGGAGAGTTTGTGGAGCAAGTGGAACACTCATCCATTGCTGATAGGAATTTAAACTTTTGCAACCACTTTGAAAATCCGTGTGGTGGTTTCTCAGAAAACTAGGAATCAACCTACCTCAGGATCCAGCAATACCACTCTTGGGAATATACCCAAAAGATGCTCAATCATACTAAAAAAGCATTTTCCAACTATATTCACAGCAGCATTATTTGTAACAGCCAGAACCTGGAAATAACCTAGAGATGCCCTTCAATTAAAGAATGAATAAAGAAAGTGTGGCAATATACACATTAGAGTACTACTCAGCAGTTAAAAATAATGACATCTTGAATTTTGCATGCCAATGGATGGAATTAGAAAACATATTCTGATTGAGGTAACCCAGACCACCTGCCCCCCCCAAAAAAACATGATTATGGTATGTACTCACTCACAATTGGATACTAGTCATAAACAAAGGGCAATGAGCCTATACTTCAGGATCTGAGAGAAACTAAGTAATAAAATGAACCCCCCAAAAACATATATAGACCCACCTGTAAATTAGAGTTAGACAAAAATTTGGGAGCAAGAGGGCAGGAATAGAAAGAAGGAAGTGGAGAAGGGCGATTGAGTAGAACTTGAGGGAATGGCATAGTCGAGATGGAGGAAGGACAGATATTAGAGCAAAGAGATATCTTGATTGAGGGAGCTTCTTATCTGTTTTTTTTTTGGTCTTTTCTTCCTGCCTGGCTACTGACCAATCAGCATTTATTTAAAACATAATTGAAAAAAAAATAGACAATTGTTGCACACCACTTCCACCTCTTTAAAAAAAATAACAAGAAAATCCATAGTCCATGGGGCATTGTGTGTGGGCATAGTACTTTTGGCTACATCCTGCTGGTTGGGGTCACTGATAAACTTATGGGGACCTAGAGAAAATTTTGAATTATTGTCAAGTCCTGATTAGTGTAACCCGTGAGTCTTGATGATCTCAGGTAGCAGTCTTGAATCTGTTCTGTATGTAGAACTCAGATATCCGGGCCATCTATCAGATTTTTCAGGTGATCTTCCTTGATGAAACCTGATTTTCATTTTCTTAACTCAAAATGAATCCACAGCCTCTCATTTCCTGTGAAAACAAAAGCAAAACCTCTTCTCCAAAGCAACATACCTTTTGACTTCAATTTTGAAGTCAAGGTATTTTCAAAATACCTATCTTGGATTAATGCAGCAGCATTTATAAGGAAATACCTCTTGACAGCTGTTGCTCCTTCCTCAACATTCAAACAATTAAAAGAGAACATAATAACATGCAGTATCCAGATTCCCCATGTTTTCCATCTTTATGTGGCTTTCTTTAAAACTCTATTTCTTTTATTTTTACTTTTCATTTTAGGCTTTTTGAGACAGGATCTCTGTGTATCTTTGGCTGTCCTGAAACTTTCTCTGTAGACCAGGTTGTCCATGAACTCACAGAGATCCACCTGCCTCTGCCTCCCAAGTGCTGGGATAAATGGTGTGTGCCACCACACCTTGAACTCACAGAGGTCTGTCTGCCTCTGCCTCCCAAGTATTGGGATCAAAGGTGTGTACCAACACTCCTTGAATTCACAGAGGTCTGTCTGCCACATTCTCCCAGTGTTGGAATTAAAGGTGTGTAGCGCCAAACCCAACTACTCTCTTTCATTTTTATATTAAGGACTTTAACCTTTTAATTTTCTCTCCCATGCCTACACATATTTTTAAACACACAGTAAAACATTTAGAAGTATTTTTTTGTCTTTGTATCTATCTTTCAGTTTCTCCTTTTCTGACCACATGAATCTATAATATGCTAAGCAATATGGAAAGGTTTAAAGCCATGGCTTTGACAGCTAGATCTAGCCCATTCCTTAGCTTTCTGAGATTTCAGCCTCATGGGTGAGGTACCAACTGGAGCCATGTTTATTGCTGCAACTCTCTATGGTGTTTCAAGGTTCTTGCCAGCAAGCAAGCTGCAACAGTGTGTCCACAAACAACATTCAAATGTTCTTTCTGTAGCCAGACCTCTGCCTCAAAGAGTCAGAGTTTGCACTGACAGGACAGTCCAGAAAGCTGGCATTTTAAAATGGTGCAGTTTTTTTTTCATGCTTTGCTGAAAACAGAAGAAAACATGCAGTCAACTTTTATCAACACCATTTAAGTGTTTCGTGACAGGAACTCTTAAAGAGCTGCAAGATTTTGCAGCTAAAGCTGATCCAGGAAGCCTCTCTTAAATGAGAGCACTTGCCTTTAGCAAGCGGAACAGATCCGAGAAATTGCTGTTACCAAGAAGCCATACTTTATTCTCTTATTTTATGTCTAGAATTGCTTCCCAAGCTCTCTTAGTTTCTATGTGGATGCACTTCTCCACATGGACACCATTAGTTGTCTGAGGTTTCTGTCCTGCCTGGTTTCTGTCTTCCCACCAGGTTCCACAGCGGTTTAGCCCTAAAGAGGTCCATATTAATGATAAACTGATTGGCCCATTAGTTCATGCTTCTTTTTTTTTTTAACACTAGCAAGTCATGTAAAGGATTTATTTTATTTTATTTTTGGTTTTTCGAGACAGGGTTTCTCTGTGGCTTTGGAGCGTATGCTGGAATTAGCTCTTGTAGACCAGGTTGGTCTCAAACTCACAAAGATCCGCCTGCCTCTGCCTTCCGAGTGCTGGGATTAAAGCTGTGCGCCACCACCGCCCAGCTTCTATTTAACTCTTATAACTTACATTATCCCATTATTCTAGTATATGTTAGCCAAATGGCTCAGTACCTTATTTGGTGGGGCAGGTTATATCTTGCTTCTTTGGTGTCTTGACAGGACTGAAGAGGAATGGGCTTCCTCCTTCCCAGAATTCTCCTGTTTTCATTGAACAACCTCTACTTCCTGTCTGATTGTTCCACCTATATTTCCTGCCTGGCTATTAGCAAATCAGAATTCATTTAAAGCATAATTAGAATAGATAGAATATATACAATTGTCCCACACCAACTATTGACTATGGGAAGTTTAGAATTTGGACTGACTGCATTTTTGTATATGGATATGGTTACAAGCCTTTGGAGGCCAGAGAGTGGAATGAGATAGTTTGAAAGAAAATAGGCCCTAAATGTAGTAGCACTATTGCCTGTGGCCTTGTTGGAGTAGGTGTGGTTTTGTTGGAAAAAAATGTGTCACTGTGGAAGCAGAATTGAGGTCTCATATATGCTCAAGATACCACACAGTATCTCAAACGACTTCTGTGGCCTGCAAGTCAAGATTAGGATACTCAGCTACTTCTCCAGTAGTGTGGCTGTCTATATCCCACCATGTTGCACCATGTTGATCATGGACTAAGTCTCTAAAATGTAGGCCATGCTAATTAAATGTGTTTCCTCCATAAGCCTTCTGTGTTCATGGTGTTAGTGTCTCTTCACAGCAATAGAAGACCTAAATAAAACATATAGCAAACACACTTATACAATTATTCATAGATAACAGGTAGTTTCTAAAACTTTAGGAGGTAAATGAGGAATCCCAGCCATGAAAGATGTAGGTGTTCTCATGCTGATAATTAAATATATTTTAGGCACTTTTTATCAGCTAGTAATATGATTTTCCTCATTTGCCTTGTTGGGAAATAGTAGAAAGAAAAAAAAGGGTGCTTTCCCCCATCAGGTTCTCTCTTGAATTTGTTAAATGGTAAGTTATAATTATAAGTAAGAATGTTTTAAATAAAAATATTGCTAGTAAGATAGATACTCTCTGATTTATAAAACATTATATTCAATTGCATTATTTACTACCTACAAGATATATACTTAAATAGGAATAAACATCTCAAAATAGAAACTACAAAATCTAAAGTTTAAGCAAAGAGCACAATTCTTATATTAACTTTTAACAGAAAATAAGAAAAAAAGATTATTAGGGATAAAAGGAATATTTTATAATAAATATTCTGCAAAAACACAACAACTCTGCATATGTATTATTTAACGTCAAAGCATGAAGCTGTGTAAAGCAGAAACTGATAAAAGTTCAGATAAAAAGAGGTACATTAACAGCTACAGTTAGAGACACGTCACTGCTTTATCAGTAGTTGACAGGTACAACAGGCAGAAAATCTGTATGATATGGTTGAACTGAACAGCATCATAAATCAATTGCATCTAATTGACATTCAGTGAATATTTCATACAATAGCAAAAATGCATTATTTATCATACTTGCATAGAAAACTCATCAATGTACAACAAAGCTTATATTGTAAAGCACACCCTAACCAATTAAAAGAAAGATACAATATTCTCAAACAACATGTTAGCCAGTTTAGATTACTCTAGTAAATATCTAATACCAAATGAGTTATAAACACCAAAGATTTGCTATGGCATGCAGTTTTAAACACATCTCTGTATAAACAACTAGGTTTGTTGGTTTAATCCTGTGGTATGGTAGTTAATCACAGAGGTGCAAAACCACATTGTGATGCAGAGTTGTAGGGGAAATGAAAAATACATGAGAATCTTAACATTCCTCTAAGGTGTGAGATACTGTTAGTAATCTAATAATTATGTTGTTTTAATGCTTTGATATCACCTTACAGTTTTAATTTAAGGATTAAGTCTTTAGCACAAGTGGGTTCGTTGACTATTTCAGATTGAAAATATAGCAGATCACCATGTTATTAAAATAAAACATGATCCAGTGATATCTATCCCACTAATACAACTTAGACAACACAGTTCTAAATTGCCTTTGCATGTAAATATTTCCAAGATACATTTCAATGCTGTGAATGAAGATGCAAATGCTTCTTATCAATTTTTTAAAACAGTGAACACATATAATAAGAAAAATTGTAACATTGAATGTATTAGAGAAGAATAAATCTATGAATTTATTGACCTATAATTTTACTTTAGAAGCTATAAAACTAATTGCAATAAATACATAAAGCAGATTTAAGGAAAGAAGGCAAATAGAAAAGAAAAACTCAGAATTTCCCTTATAAAAATTTAGTAACGAATATCTATGAACCCATAATGTGGAACCTTAAAAATATCAATACAATTGTTAAAACTATTTCTAAGAAAGAAACTCCAATTATTATTTTAAAATGATGCCTATAATTATTAATTATATGGACATTAAAAGACCATAAAATTCTGCCTCCACTTTCAGCATCACATTATACAAATAGATATACTGATATTTTAAATAAGAGAAAATGATAAAGAGAAACCAAATTAACAATCTATTTCTTGAATAGATTTGATAAAATTCACATGAATTGAATAGTAAATTTGTTTTTGTTTTTTTTTAAATAATGTGTTTCATCATGACATTTTTCTTTTTTAATTTTTTTTATGGGGGAGGGCCGGGAACAAGGGGAGTAAATGTAAATTTTGCTTTTAACAATAAAAAAAATTTAAAAAATATTTTATGGTTTATTTAAATTTATTTTTTATGTGCATTGGTAAGAAGGTGTCAAATCCCTTTCAGACAGTTGTGAGCTGCCATGTGGGTGCTTGGAATTGAACCCGGGTCCTCTGGAATAGCAGTCAAGGCTCTTAACCACCTATCCATCTCTCCAGCCCGTAAATTTGTTTTTAACACAGAAATTATATAAGTATTCTGCAATCTTTACAGGGAAATAGAAAGAAAGAAACTATTTCAGCTTATATTTCAAAGTCTGCATTTCTTTAATAATAAGACAATGGCATTGTAGGAAAGGAAATCTGCAAAATAATATCATTTGAGAATGTAAATTAAAAAAAAATACAACATAATATTAGTAAGTCAAATTCAAGAATACATGAAATATTATATGCCAAGCATGATAAATTACAGATATCCAAAATTGATTAAACTTGGAAATTAATTTTTAAGTCATATGTCATTACAATAATAGATGAGGAAAGAGAATTTGAAAAAAACCTCAAAATAATTAAAACTGTTTTCTCAATTAAACTGTTTACATACACTATGATTATAAAAAAATCTATAAAATAAAATTCAGGAGTTGGAAATGGCTCAGAAGTTGAGAGAATTTGGTTTCTTTCAGAGGACTGATGTTCAAGTTTTTAACACACACAATGAGCCAGTTATTCAAAACAGGGGATCTCGATTCCCTCTGACAATATTAAATATATACACATATATCCACACACAAATAATAATGATAATTAATAATAATTCAAATCAAAATACAATTCATGAAAAAATAATATAAATAAAATGTAAAGAAATTGTAAAGAACATTAATGCTGATATACTCTATTTTGAAAATATTTTCGGTCACTAATATTATTTAACATGATATTGACATACATATTTAACGAAAGAAGTAAAAGTTTAAAATCCAGATTTATAACTTAGTGGATAGCAGAAATTAGTACTTTTAGAGAGAATGTGCTTGCACTCTTCCTAACTGCTGGTAATTACAGTTTCAGCAGACCCCACATCTTTTTATACCTTCTAAAAGCAACCAAATACGTGTGGTATACACACATTCACAAAAGTACCTATTGGTAAAAATAAAACTAAATTATTAAATAAAAGCTATTGACTAAAGGAGCAAAATGTGCTCCTACAGCACCTCACCCTTCTGTTTAAATAAGGGGATTCCAAACCTAATACAAAACTATATACACTAGTAATTGATATCAAGTATAATTAGAATTACAACCAGCATAAACAATATTAAGCAGGGAATGAATGCTGTTTTAATAAACATCCTATTCTAATGAGTCTAAGCCATGTATAGCAAATGGCTTGGCTTGCTCATATGAGTAGAGCAACTACAACTCTCTAATTTTCAACCCCATCAAAGGCCTGATAAGGGAAATAATATTACTTGAGCAGGCAGAAAGTACAATCAAGCCACTTTCAAAATGAGCAATATATGAGGGAGACAATTAACCACCTGAGAAATCATCTAATGTCTCATTTTGCAACATTAAAGCAACCAATTTTGGATAAGGCCTAGCATAACATAACCAACATACCATTTTCAGAAGCAGGAAATTTCTTAGAACTGTCTTCCCCTGTCTTGGCAAGATTTGACAGTCTTTTTCCTTGTGTCCTCCTTATCCATTTCTGGATTCCATGTACTTTGTCAGAGGATGAAGTATGGGCAGTTCCTTACCCAAAGGCCAATTATGCCAAGAAGAAAACAAACTCCGAGTAGAGAATCTTTGATCCTCAACATTCTTTCGGGAGTAGATTGGTGCTGTCAGGAAGAATAATGTCTCATTTCAACAAAACCTTAAGTTATTTAAATATCCTTGAAGTGATTGAAGATTACCTATCGAGAGAGAATACAATCTCTATGTATCTAAAGAACTTAATTGACTGTATTTACAACAAATATAAACAACTATTGATCTATAATATTTAATACCTGTATAACTTAAAGACTAAAACTTCATGTCAGAGTATTAAATAATCTGTAAACAAATGTGCATCAAGTGAGGACAATGTCCTCAAAATATATACAATTTATAAGTATCTTGATCAGATATAGGAATAATACATAACACAATATGAAATTATATCCTAAAAGTTGTATCAACATACAAAATGTTCTAAACAGAGATAGAAACATATATATATACTATCTGCCAAAATAACTGTGCATAGATGTGCAAATAATGTAAACAAAATAAAAAGTATAATTCAAACTTGTATTAATGTACCAAAACTATACCAATGTAAATTATTCACAAATATTATCTTACTAGTATTCACTCTATTACCATTTTAATAATCCCCTTGTTTTTGGAACAAACATAGTTTTTACCCCAATCATCTATCTACTACAAGTTATAACCAACAACCCTTAAACTATGTTCCCAACCCTAAGGACAAACTGTTTCAGAATAGGGGGCATCATCCTCTAGAATTACTTCCTACTGTCATGGGGGTGATATTCTCTTAATGGGATCCTAAAAGAGTAAGTGATGATTATGTTTCAAAATTACTGTCTAGTATAGTTGCAAACAATTTCTGAGCAGTCAATAGGGTTTTTTTTTTCCAAAGTTCTTATTTGGAGTTTGGACCAGAACATCATTAGAAGGTGCACCATTTCAGAAGCTGCTACCCAAAAAACCTATATTATAGTAGTACTGTCAGCATCTTGATGTCATCTCAACTACGTGACTTTGTTGCTGTGGGGCTTCATCTTCTTTCTGAAAAATTCAAAGTTTACTGCAGGAAAAGGATCTGTAGGAAAATCTATTGTTTATTGTGGAAAACATACACGTCATTCATATAAACATACATTCAATGAAGAATATCATATAGACAAAATGGAGATAGAAAAAGTAAAAATTTCCCTAAAGTCTTCCTTCTGTCCTGTGCCAGATGGCTTCTGACATGAGACATAAACTCTGAATATACCTTTTAACAACAAGCTTGGATTTAGAGAAGTACAGAGCAATTGCTCAACTGCAAAACCAGCTGAATATATTAATAAATATGCATTTATATGTGTAAATGTGTGTGTGTGTAACCAGTACCTGGTCTCATAACCCATATATCATTTTCTAGATGACCTTTAGTGGATAGCTTTTTTCCCCTTCTTTTAGCATTCAAACATCTAAGGTCTCTTAAATTTTTGATGATGTGTATTTTTCCATAAATATTATAGCAGAACCTTGCCTCAACCCTTATGGGGTTTCCTTACCTATATTTAGTCACCATTGTGGATGAGCCATCATTTCTCTTTTTTATGAGGTTTCTCCTTTTCAAAGCAAATCTTTATTAATTCTGATAGTATCCATAATTTTTCTTCTCTTGTGGAAACAAGAGTGAAAACACTTCCCCAAAGTAGCACATCTCTTTGTTTCCATTGTGAGTTCAACACATCCTTGAAGTATAGGTTGATTCAAATCAGAAGATTTGTCCATTACCCAATGCCTCTCTGCCGATGTTGTTCCTTTCTCATTAGAGTTAAAAAAATTCAAGTTTAATAAATTATTATTGCAGGCTTTTTAAGGGCTATTTTCCATCTCTTTCTGTTTGTTCAGCATATCCTTTATAGTATAACTTGACCTTTTACATAACTTCCTGACCTGTAGGATTATTTGTTATACCTGTAATATGTGCTTTATATTATAATAAGCAAAAGTTTCATTTTCTTAAATACATATGCTGGACCATTGTCTGTCTTTATTTGTGCAGGAATGTCCATGATGGCCATAACTTCTAATAAATTTATGATTACCATATCAGCCTTTTACAAGATCAAGGCAGTTGCTCATTGAAAATCTGAATATGTGTGTATTTATTAAAATATATTTCAATTTACCAAATTATCCAAAGTGGAACATATCCAACTGGCAGATTTTATTCCTTTGAGTACCCTTAGGGTTACTCCCTACAGACAAGGGTGTTTGGTAATTGAAAGAGCAAGTAGTACAACTCTTTATAATCTCCTTAGCTTCTTGTAATGTAATAAAAGACTCTTTCTTTAAGACTTTGCTATTGACATAATGTTTTTATGAAATTCGGAGGCCTGCACACACTTCCAATAAATAATTAATCAGTTTCTGCATTACCTTGTGCTAGAGGACCTGGCAGACCTCTTTGGGATCGGATGTATATTATGTATATAGAACAAAGCATTTTCCTGATTATGTCTTGCACCTGGATGAATAATGAAGTCAAATCCATATCATTTGGTATAAATTCAGGGGTTTCAATATCAATATCAATATGCAAGACATCTCTTTCTGCATATTGCAAATCAGTAACTAGATTGAGAGGTTCTTTAAAATCCCTTAGTACCATAAGAATAGCGGCTTATAATTCTGCCACTTTGACAGAATTACAATGGATTTGTTCCACCTTACTTAATTCTTCTGATTTGTAACCTGCCTTCCTTGATTTATTTGCATCAGTATAAAATGTACGGGCTCCAGGCATTGGTGCATCACATAAAATTTGAGAAAGAATCCAAGACGTTCTCTTTATGAGGTTAAGTTTATTGCTTTTGGGATAATTGTTATTAATTTCTCAAAAAAAAATAGCACAAGCCCTTTCCCAGGGTTCATTGTCTTTCCATAACTTTTGTATTTGTTTGGCAGTAAAAGGCATTATAATCTCTGCTGGGTCTATACCTATTAATTGGTGAAGTCTCAATTTATCTTTTATGATTTATTCAGAGATCTTTTTCACATAAGTTTTTAATTTGTTACTTGGTTTATGTGATAAAAGATCCAGTTTAAGATAATATGATCCCTCTGCATCAAAATTCCTGTAGGAGAAAATCTGGAAGGCAATATGACTAGAATAAAATTAAGATTTGGATTCACCCTATCCACATGTGCCTACCTAATGGCTTGTGACTGTCATCTATAATACCTTCTAATATTTTCCTCAAAAAATAAGTTTTGGGGACTTCAGGAATGTTAATTTGGGTATTCCATTGCTGCAATAGGTCACAACCCACAAAATTCACTCCAACATTGGCTATATATGACCACAGTCCTAATTGCCCTTCTGACCCTATGCATTCAACCGATCTCATGCTTTGCTTTATGTGAGGTAGGGTTCCAATTCCCAGGAACTGAACATCTACCTATTGAAGAGGTCAATTCAGATGCCAAGATTCTGGAGTAATCCATAGCCATGTCTAATAAGCCTTCAATAAAAACGGCATTTATACACACTCTTAGCTTTGGTTTCTGATCATTTATAGAAGTTTGCCAGAATATACGTTTCTTATGTCTTACTGGAGTTTTTGACTCATCCTCTGCATTTAGCTCATCATTTAAACCTTTTTTTTTTAACTTTTTCATTCTTTTTCTTTATTGATATTTATTGAGCTCTAATTTTTTTTTCTGCTCCACTCCCTGCCTCTCTCCTCCTCCCTTCAACCCTCCCCCAATGTCCCTATGCTCCCAATTTAATCAGGAGATCTTGTCTTTTTATATTTTCCCATGTATGTTAGGTCTATGTAAGTCTCTCTTAGTATCCTAATTGTTTTCTAAGTTCTCTGTGATTATGGTTTGTAGGCTAGCTTCCTTTGTTTTATGTTTAAAAACCACCTATGAGTGAGTACATGTGATAATTGTTTTTCTGTGTCTGGATTACCTCACTCAAAATAATGTTTTCTACTTCCATCCATTTTCTTGCAAAATTCAAGCTGTCATTAATTTTTTTCTGCTGTGTAGTACTCCATTGTGTAAATGTACCACAATTTCTTTATC
>JAQHUG010000158.1:4610236-4632285 GCA_028555095.1 Dicrostonyx torquatus
CAAAACCCTCATCTATTGTATTTCTAAATTGTTAGCTTTCAGCTACGAAGCTGCATGGCATCCTCAGGCTGGCGGATATCAGAGCCCACAGATTAGGTTTTAGGCTTTCTGCAATTAATAGTAATATTGAATTCTAACTTTAAGCCATGGTGATCCGATAAGAAACAGTTACTCCATTTTTTTAAAATTATCTTTTGAGGTTTGCTTTTTTTCTGAGTATGTGGTCAATCTTAGAAAATGTTCTGCAAGGAGTTGAGAAGAAGGTATATTCTTTTGTATTTGGATAGATTGTTTTAAAGATATCTGCTAAGTCCATTTGAAACATAACATCTCTTAGTTCCCTTATTTCTATTAATTTTTCTATTGGGCTGACCAGTTCATTGATGAGAGTAGGATGTTGAACACTCCCACTATTTGTGTGTGGGTTTTGATGTGTTGTTTTAAGATTTAGTCACAATTCTTTTATAAATGTGTGTGTTCTTGTATTTGGGGCACAGATGTTCAGAATAGAGACTTTATCTCGAGGGATTTTAGCTATGGTGAATATGTAACATCCTTCTCCATCTCTTTGGATTAATTTTAGTTTAAACTCTATTTTGTTAGATATTAGGATAGCTATACCAGCTTGTGATTTAGACCCAGTTTTTTGAAAAATATTTTCCCAACACTTCTCTGAGGTAATGTCCATCGTTGAGTTTGAGGTGTCTTTCATGAATGCAACAAACTAATGGATCCTGTTCTCATACCCATTATGTTAGCTTTCATCCTTTTTTGAGGCAACTTGACTCCTTTGATATTACAAGATATTAATGACTAGTGATTGCTAATTATTGTTGTTTGTGGAGGTAAAGTTTGTTTCTCGACTTTGGGGTTTGTTGTTGTGAGGTTATCTATTTTTGGTGTTTCATGAGGGCAGCTAAATTCCTTAGGTTGGAGTTTTCCTTCTAGTACTTTCTGCAGGGCTGGATTTATACATTGGTATTGTTTAAATCTTGTTTTGTCATGGAATATCTTGGTTTCTCCATCTATGATAATTTAAAGCTTTACTGGGTATAGTAGTCTGCAGGTGCATCCATGGTCTCTTAGTGTCTGGCTTTCAGAAATTTCATTAAAAATCAGGTGTAATTCTGAAAGTTCTGTCTTTATATGTTACTTGGCCCTTTTTATTTGCAGCTCTTAATGTTCTTTCTTTATTATCCATGCTTAGGGTTTTGATTATAATATGGCAATTAGACTTTTTTTAATCCAGTCTATATGTTCTCTAACCTTCTTGTACCTTCATGGACATATCCTTCTTTATATTAGGAAAGCTTTCTTCTATGATTTTATTGAAAATATTTTCTACTCCTTTGAGTTGTGATTCTTCTTCTGTCCCTATTATTCTCAGGTTTGATCTTAATATGGTGTCCCATATTTCCTGGATGGTACCTGTTAAGAATTTGTTGGTCTTTCCATTTACTTTGATGAATCTATTTCCTCTAGTGCATCTTCAATGTCTGAGTTTCTCTCTTCCATCTCTAGCATTCTATTGGTTATGCTTGCATCTGTAGCTCCTGTTCATTTACCCATACTTTCCATTTCCAGAATTTCCTTGTTTTATGTTTTCTTTATTGTCATTATTTCAATTTCCAAGTCTTGAACTCCTTCTTTTACTTGTTTGTCTTCTCTTGGGTTTCTTTGCTTTCTTTAAGGGATGTATTGATTTCTTCCAATTTTCTTCTTGTCTTTTTTTCCATTTATTTATAGTAATTTTTATTTTCTCTTGATGTGCCTCTATCATCTACATAAAGATTTTTTTGCTTTTCTTTTTTATTATTGAATTTAATTTTTTTATTGTTAAAAGAAAAATTTACATTTACTCCCCTTGTTCCCGACCCTCCCGCTCCCCCACTACCCCACCACCCTCCCCCTGCTTCCTTAAGATGGTGCAGGATAACCTGCCCTATGGGAATATCAAGGCCCTCCCCCCTCCATCTCGGTCTAAGAATATGTGCATCCATATAGAATAAGTTCCCAAATAGTCAATACATGCAGAAGAGATAGGTCCCAGTGCTTTAAAGTAATTTTCTTCTGTTCTACCTAAGTTAGGCTGTTCAAATCTTTTTGTTGTAGAACCTCTGGTTTCTGATGCTGTCAAACTGCCCTTTATGATATTGAAGGTATTTTTACTCTGTTGTCTACTGATTTCTTCCTTAAATAAGTGCATGTGTGGCCTGTGGCTCTGAAGGTCACTCTTCCTACAGATGCTTCTGGGGCCTGTTGCTCCAGAAGTTGCAGATACGTCAGGGGATGATCAGGGTGTATAAGAAGGATGCTGCTACCTGGTAACTGGGGAGCATAAAAGGTGGGGTTGTCGTACATCTTGTGTCCCAGGGGTTATGGCTGAGAGAGCGGGGTTGTCCAGCTGGTAACAAAAATATCACCTGGTACTCCATGGGTTTATGAGGCCTGCGGCTTTGTTGGTCACAGAAGAGATTCAATTTTCTTCAAGGATATGATTCTTGATAGGTTATTGGCTGTACACCCTGAAGTATATGGATAACACAAATTTGAGTTGGTGGTATATTAAATGTAAAAAAAACATAATGTATGCAGGAAATAAAGAAGTGAGGATAATTTAGAGAAGAGTTGCCAGTGGATACGTCCAAAGTATATTATATGAAATTATCCAAGAATTAATTAAAATATCTGTGAAAACTTAAAATTATGGTATCATTAAATGTTAAAGATGTCATGATCATTCAATAATTAAACAACATGAAAAAGTTTCAAAAATATGCAACTAGCTGTTCTATGCATCCCTTCCATGTTATATAAAGATATGAAGATTCATAGTGCATACAGTGAAGAAATTAATTGAAGTGAGTTCATAATTCATTTTCTATTATATTTTTCATAATCAAAATAATATGCTTTTTTGAACTTACAAATATGGAGGTGCTGGAGACAATGCCATAGTGATGACCATGTCCTATGGAAGACTTAAAGAATTATCCAAGGAAGGAGTAATCCAGCCCATGGTGTTGTTGAGAATCATTATTTAGAGGAATATGATAGCTTGCACTCAGGCTGGTAACTCTTATGGCATCAAGGACAATAGACAGAACAGAAATCCCCAAGCCAGCCTGATGCATACTGCCATGTCCAAAGCAGTGTATTATTAAAACTTAATGGTCATAGTGTCCGTAAAATCATTAGGCCAAAGCTATTACAAGTATATTTAATTACTGGCATAATAAAATGTTTATGTTTCATTTATTTATAGTATATACTTTCTTTATATGTCTTATCCTGGTATTGTGTTCCTTATTTTCTTTATATATCTTATCCTGATATTGTGTTCTTTAGTCATATGATACCACAGTGAGTCTGCATGAGCTAACTTTTATAATATAAGAAGGCCCTGATACCTCATTCTTTTATCACTTTTCTACACCATTCTTTGTCTATAAATATAAGTCCCTATGTAGGGCAGACATAACTCTAGATAATCTAACTTTATTGCTCTATTTGAATAAAACTGCCTGAGCTTCGAAATAGGAAGATATTTGTAATCTGATCTGTGGCCAGCTTCTCTAGACCACCAAATTTTGTTGATGCTTTAATGTTTACTTTGTTTTGATTATCTTGTTCCTAAGTAAGGACAGGGACAGATGTTTCAAGAATATCTCAGAACCTCATGAAGAAATCTCTGGTATTTTTATTTGTGTCAAAACCTCCAAGGCATAAGAAAGAACTTCAAGTATATAAGGGTATCTCAATAAAAGTGATAGGGATAGTATGCTTAGGACTTTCTTGGGGAAAATTAGGAGCAATACTCCTGAGCAAAGGCATAAATGAATCTTAAGAAATTTTCAATCAATATAATATTTCCAGATTATAGATATATTAATTTCCTAATATAGATAATTTCCCCAACCATGTAACATGTGAAGATCACAACCAAAAGTAGCAAAGTGGTCATTAAGTGACTCAGTTTTGAGGATCATTGTCAAGAAATTGGGGCTTTATGAATTTTGACATTCCCATCACATATGGATGCACCATACAAGGGCGGAATTGGGTGAGATATTAAAATACAGAGACTCAAATATAAAATAATCAAGGGAGTACACACAAATTGCAATGAGAAAATATGTTATAGAAACCCAAACAAAATAGGAGAGAGAAAAGAAAATATTAAAATTTCAAATCAGGAAAGAAGCCCTTCCATTGACCTTTGAATTTTTCCATTTATTTTTGTCTATCTGAGAAGCTCATTAATATTTGCTAGTTTAAAAGGCCACAAAGAATCACAATTTTATGTTTATTATAGATACATGAAGTACGTATATGCCTATACACATTTATATAGTTTTATGAAATTATTCTGTTTAGGATGATAATGATCTTCTTAAGAACCATAGAATATATAACAAAATCACCAGTATCAGGTAGAAGAAATTTTCACTGACAAATTGTTGATAGATGGAGTACAAGAGACTCCCCAAAGAACACAGTCTATTGCTGCTACCCAGAATTGCTTGATAGAGGTTGAAGATAAGTCTGGATTGTTGAACACAAAACATATTTTGGACTCACTGTTCAGTGCAATTGAATGGGATCTAACATGAGGCTCTTCCCCAATGAATAGTTTTCATAGTTTCTGAAGCTTCTATGCAAGCAGCAAATGACAAGAAGCAAGCAATAGTTTAACTAAATGTGACATATATGGACCACAAAAAAAGATCAGGATGGTAATATAGACCTAAAAGATTAGTGTTAGTATTCTGATGGTGATTAAATTGAATCTCTTTGCAAGACATTTTATTACACCGTGTAAAAATATGTCAATTAGATCAATTTAGTAAAATAACTGGATGATTAATAAGCAGGATTTTCAGGTCAGAGAGGACACTGGGAAGAAGAATGTAGAGACACCACCAGGAGACACAAGGGAGCATGTAATATAGGCTATGAGAAAAAATCCATGAGCCACATGTAGCACATAAGTTAAAATTACTGGATCCATTTAAGTTATAGGAACTAGCTTAAAAGATGTCGCTGCTATTGGTCAAACAATCATAATTAAAAATAAATCTCCATGTCATATTTTTTGAGGAAACTAGTGGGACAGAGAATTACTTGCTACACATCTATACATTGCTTTTGGTAGGAATACCATTTTTACTGTTAATTTGACTCATTCATGAGAATGGGATATCTTCTTAAAATTTTTTTCAAAGACTTGAAGATATTACATAGAAATCTTTCACTTGTTTGGTTTGAATTAACCCAAGATATTTTAAATTATTTGAGACTATTATGAATGGTGTGGTTTCCCTGAATTCTTTCTCTCTCTGCTAATACTGTGTATATTAAAGCGAAACTGATGCGGAGACACCTTTAGCCAACAGCCTTTATGGTACCTGCCCACTGGGGCATGGTCTCTTCTACTATAAACAGAGATGTAAAGTTAGTGTGTCCTCTTTCTCGGCTGCTGGATTTAGTTCCTGTTCCCTGCTTGTGCAGAAGGCTGTGATCTGTGAGTCGACTTCTAAGTAAAGATCCCTTAATTATACTCAGTTCTGAGCTAATTTGGGACTACTTTACAGTGTCCATCTATATCTGGCACCCCATTGAATCCTGACTCCATGCCTGCCAGGACCAGCCCAAAATGTCTGAGGCCCAAAGGTACATGGGCCAGAAGGTCTACCACCCCTGCCTGCCTGGCTTCATTTTAACTACTAAGAGGGTTTTTTCTTTTTTTTTAACCAAAACCCCACCACAGTGGAGCTACAGTGTGGTGACTTGTCAATTTCATGGGCTCGTGCATGTGCCCTCACCCTCCCAGCCATTTTCTCTGCCATTCAGTCATTCAGTGACTTGCCCATCTTCTGGTTTATGTTCCCTGCTAGCACGCTCTGGGTTCTTTGATATTCTGAAAACACACACACACACACACACACACACACAAAACATCACTTGATGTATTAATTTAATTGCTCTTAATTAGTCAAGCAAAGCACATCTGTTGTATTTAAGCAAGCACTAATGTGGAATTGAATGGGACTGTTCATGCTGCTGCAAGTTGAATATCTCCACACTGTGACTGCCACTGCAACACCTGCTTGACAATAAAAATTATTATACCTGCAACAATATACTAAAATCTCATAAAGATGCTATATAATTAATAAATAAATCATTAAATTAGAAAGTTATATAATTACAGACAATATCACCATCCAGGAATTTAATATCCTTTTTGCTTATACTACGGATGGTATTCTGCAACAATTTTTCTGACACATCCATTTATTTGATATTGGGACTTAGCTTTGTCTTTCACATTATATCCTTAAGGAAATGGTTTGACAACAGAAACAAAATGAGATACTTTTAAAAATAATAGTGATTCACAGACTAAAAACGAACAATTAAAAATATTAATACCATCAAAATCAAAGATTAGCACAAAAAAATACTATTGAAAAGGATAACATTAATTTATTTGACAAAATTAAATCCATCTCAATGGGTGATGAGAAATTATCTAACAGAATCCATGCTGTTGAATTTGACAATCAAAATCTCTTAAAAGTTATGCTAAGTTACCAGATAGAGTATCTCTCAAAGAAGACAATCTGCACACCATCCAAATAATATCCAAGGATGAGAAGTTATCCTCAATGGAAAATTTTCATATCTTAGAATCATGTGTTCAGAATGAGGACTAGAGGTTATTTGAGTAAATTAGATTATTAGAAAGATTCATAGGTCAAAAGATTCGCAATTTACAAAAGACAGTCTTAAAAACATATGAAATGATTGAGGAAATTATTGGAACTGATGAACAGAGAGAGAAGGCACAAGAACAGGTTTTAGCATCTCTGGCTTTTGAAAAATCCATTTTAGAATGCAAAAAGATACTTGGAACTTTAAAGGGTAGACAAGCATCAATAGATGAATGGATCCTGCATACAATGAACACTGAGACATTTGACTATAACACTGAGGCTTGGGATGGAGAAAAAATTTTCAAAGGTATGAGGAGACATACCAAATGTTTTAATTCCAGTTGAATAGGACAACTGAGAAGAGATGTAGACAAGGCATTCCTAGAAATAATGGTTCCTCTTGGAATGATAAAAATAGAATGTCTCAATCTTCTAGATTATGTAGAAGATGTGGTAAAGGGCATCACTGGAACAATGAAATATAGAAGTAAAAAAAAGGAAACAAGGCAACATGATACCATCAGGAAACTCCTCTGGGGAACCTCTTACAGGCCCCTATATCAATTGTGTTCCAGTCATTCACAATCACTGTGGAGAACATGATTTACCAGGATTACCAGGAAAATTTAAAAAATCCAGTGCCTGCAAAAAAAAATACTTTTCAGATGATGGAATAAACCAGGAAAATAAATCAATGAATCAAAGAATCAAAAATTTCAATAAAAAATAGGAAACACATATTTTGGCAGAGTTCTATGAATGATCAAAGACCAAAGCTAAAAGTGAGTCTAAATAACATTGAAATTGAGGGCTTACTTGATACAGGTATGGATGTGACTATCATTGTTCCAGAATCTTGGCATCCAAATTGCCTTATCAAGGAGCAGGTATTCATTTCCTGGGAATTGGAACCATATCTCAAGTGAAACAACTCATGAGATGGGTTGAATTCATAGGGACAGAAGGACAGAGAGGAAGGCTGAGGCTGTGCGTGGCTAATATAGCAGTGAATTTATGGGGTTATGACATGCTGCAGCACTGGAATATGAAGACTAACATTCCTGCAGTTCCAGAAACTCATGTTTCTTGGAAGGATATTATAAAGTGCTATAAAAATCAGTCACCACTATACAAAAACACAAAACAACTAGCAAACTCTCAGAGGTACCAATGGCCCTACCTTTAAAACTGTTAATTTAGAAACCAATATGCGTTAAACAATGGAATTTAACAGAAGAAAAACTACAGGCTTTAGAACAGCTACTACAGGGGCAAGTAGGTGCTCACCATATTGAAGAATCAACCAGCCCTTGGAATTTTCCTGCATTTGTTGTTAAAAAGATATCAGGAAAATGAAGAATGGTAACAGATTTAAGTACTGTCAACAAATTAATCCAACCTAAGGGTCTTATGCAATCTGGAATTCCTTTGCCTTCCCTATCACCTAAAGGAAGGGCCCTTATACTTATTTATTGAATATATTGTTTCATCACTATACCCTTACAAGTAAAGCACAGAAAAAAATTGCTTTTACAGTGCCTATTTATAATAATTCTCAACCTACTAGGAAGTATCAATGAACGATCCTCCCATAGGGAATGCTCAACATCCCTACCCTGTGCCAATATTTTGTAAGTCAGCCATTGGAAATAATATGAAAACAGTTTTCTAAATCTGTAATTTACCATTACATTTAGTGACATTTCACTATGTGACTCAAATGCAGATATATCAGAAAGAATTTCTGAACAAGTGAAAAAAAGTTTTGCCTAAATGGGGATTATAAATTGCCCCTGAAAAAATATAAAGAGGAGATTCTGTTACCCTGATTATAAAATACATTTACAAAATATAGAACTCATAAAGTACAAATTAGGAGAGACACATTGTGAACCCTTAATGACTTTCAATGTGTCCTAGGAGACATTTCCAAACTATGACCCACTGTTGGGATAATACCTGATCTAATAATTCATTTAAAAAAACCTGAGATGGTGACAAACACTTAAATAGTCCCAGGGAATTACTAAGTGCAGCTGAGAAATAATTAACTTTGGTTGAAAAGAAATTATAGAAGGCACATGTGGATCACATGGATTCAAATCTTAATTGCATTCAATTCATATTCACTTATAAAACTTCTCCTACAGAAATTTTAATACAGAATGAAGATATTATCTTAGAATGGATGTTTTTACACATAAATCAAGAAAAAAATTTAAAATTCTGTGGAAAAGGTCTCTGAATTAATTATAATAGGAGAAATGAAACTTCATCAAATAAATGGAATAGACCCAGCAGAGATTATAGTACCTTTTACTTTTGATGAAATTAAAAATTTTCTGGGAAAGCAATGAACTCTGACAAATAGCTAGTGCTATTTTAAGAGAGATTAATACCAATTATTCAAAAAAGACAGAATTAATTTCATAAACAAAACTACTTGGATTCTTCCCTGTATTATACGTGACACACCAATAACTAGAACCTGTACTAAGGCAAATAAATCAGGAAAGACAGGTTAATAAGTAAGATTTAAGTAATGTGAAAAAACGCCTTAATAATTCTATTTAAAAGGCAGAAATATATGCTATTCTCATGGTACTAAGGAATTTTGAAAGAACATTTCAATGCAGTTACTGATTCACAATATGCAGAAAGAGTTGTTTTGCATATTGAAACTGCTTAATTTATACCAGATGATACAAAATTGACTTCACTATTCATTCAAATTCAAGATATATTCAGGAATAAGCTTGGTTCCATATACATGACATACATCCCATCCCATAAGGGTCTGTCAGATCCTCTGGCACAAGGTCATGCAGAAATTGATCAATTATAGATTGAAAATGTGCTAAATTCCTCAGAACTTTATAAAAATCATGTTAGTAGCAATGATTATAAAAAAGAATTCTCTATTACATGGCAACAAGCTAAGAAGATTATAATTAGATGTCCTATTTGTTCTTTCCATAGTGAAACACCACTACATACAAAGAATAACCTAAAGGGTACTCAAAGGAATTAAATCTGGCAGATGGATGTGTTCCATTTTGCAGATTTTGGAAAATTAAAATATTTGTACTATACCACGGACACTTATTCAGGTTAAGAATGGGCAACTGTTTTGAGCTCAGAAAAGGCTAATTCAGTAATCACACATTTATTAAAAGTTATGGTGACCATAGATATACCTGCATAAATAAAGACAGACAATGCTACAGCATGTCTCTAAGAAAATTAAGCAGATTTTTGTTTATTATAATATAAAGCATATTACAGGCATATCAAACAATCCTACAGGTCTGACAGTTATGGAAAGATCAAATTGAACTATAAAGAATATATTAAACAATCATAAAGGAAATGAAAATACCCCCAAAAATACATTTTATAATGTTTTATTAACTTTGAACTTTCTCAATGCTAATGAGAAATGATCAACGAGAGCAGAAAAACAATGGGTAATAGAACAAAATATGAATGAAATAATTCTGAGTATTTCAATGAGGTGTTGACCTCACAATGGAAACCAGAAGATGTGGTAGGTTGGGAAAGGGGTTTGTTCTTTTTTCTACAAGAGAAGAACAGCTACGGATACAATTAAAATTAATAAAGATTTTGTTTGAAAAAGAGAAACCTCTTGAGAAAGAGAAATGACAGCTCATCTACAGAGAGGACAATCAAAAGGTGAAAAGGAAATCTCATAAATGTTTGGGAAGGCTTCTGTTCTTGTCTTTGCATGAAAATTCTTGCCTTCAAAATATCAAGAGACTTTGGACATCTAGATGCCTAAAGGAGAAAAGATAACTATCTAGAAATCTGACTTATGAGGACAGGTCAACTGCAGGGTAAACTTTCATTACCTGAACATGTATATATCTCTACATAAAAGTTAAACCTATCTTTAGAGTTGGATAATGGCTATCTTTATTAAATTCAAGCATGTTGCTAAAAAAAATTCAGTTTCTGACTCATGTTAGGAGCAATCTTGTATGGAACAGAAAGAAGAAAAAATTTTAGGAAAAAGTTTACTTTTCTCCATACCTATTTTTGTCTCTGTCATACCTTTGGTTGAATATATGTCTATATGAATAATGTTTAAGTTTTCCACAAAGAACAATAAATTTTCCTGTAGTTATCTTTGAAGTTACCAGGAAGAAGATGAGGCCCAACACAATGATTCCACCTTCTTGACATGATGTCGTGATCCTGATTAGTGCTACTTTATGATCAGTTTTGGGTATCATCTACCCAAAATTATTCTAACTTGTTTAGCTGAAATGGTGCACCTTCCTACAATCTTCTGGCCAGAATTTCAAATAAGAACTTCAGAAAAACCCTACCAATGACTCAGAGACTTGTTGAAATTATACAAGACAGTAATCTTGAAATATAGCCATCATTTTACTATTAGAGTATCCTATACAAAAAAAAATCATCCCTATGACAGCTGGAAGTAATTATAGAAGATAATGTCCCCTCTACCAATAAAGTTTGTCCTCAGGGTCAGGGACATCAATTAGGAGTTTATTATAACTGATATATGATTCAGTTTTGAGACGTGAATTATGTAGGCTCAGGGATCTTCTTTGATAAGGAAAGAGAAATTGGATGGAATAATGGATTAGTGTGATCTTACAATAATAATAATAGTGGGTGATATAGTGAATACTTGTGAACTATTATTTATAGACAATTTACATTGGTATAGGTACTTATATATTGATATGAATTCAAATTATATGTTATATAAAATATGATCCTATATTTGTACACCTATGTAAAGTTATTTTTCATATTATATGCATGCATGCTTCTATATCTCCTTAAGATATTT
Organism: Dicrostonyx torquatus; assembly: GCA_028555095.1. Taxonomy (NCBI): domain Eukaryota; kingdom Metazoa; phylum Chordata; class Mammalia; order Rodentia; family Cricetidae; genus Dicrostonyx; species Dicrostonyx torquatus. Next base: position 4,621,799 of record JAQHUG010000158.1, read on the forward strand.
TGTATATTGATACAATTTTAGGATATATTTATCATATCTCACTATATATTTCTACCTCTGATAAAGATACTTATACATGCTTTACATTTTGAGGTTATTGTCCTCATTTGCTACACAGTTGATTAAAGATTCTTTACTATTCTGATGTGAAGTCTTAGACTTTAAACTATATAGGTATTAAGAATTATAGCTCAGTAGTCATCCATATTTGTCATATTTATAGTTAGACAAATAAGGTTCTTTAGATACATAGAGATTGTATTCTGCATTGATAGGTAGTCTTCAACCACATCAAAGAGCTGTAGAATATGTTTAAATAACTTAGGGGTTTTTGACATGAGACATGATTTCTCCTGACAGAAACAATGTATTCCTGAGAGTATGTTGGGCACTGCAGACACTCCACTTGGAGTTTGTTTCCTTTTTTGCAAAACTGGTCTATGGGCAAGGAACTGCCTATGGTTCAGACACTGACAAAATGCATGGTGTCTGGACCTGACAAACAAGACACAAGAAAAGATAGCCAAATCTTGCCAAGCCCAGGTAAGATGGTTTTTGAAAATTTTGCTGAATTTGAAAACAGTCTGTCAGTTACTCTAGGCCTTAGCAAAAGTTGGTTGCTCAAACATTGCAAATGAGACTTTGGGTAATTGCCCAGTTAGCCAGTTTTTCCTGTCATTTATTGCACATTTTGGAAGTTGCTTGAATGCACTTTCTTTTTTCTCAAGTAATATTTCTCTTCTAAGATTAGGTTGAAGCCTACATAGTCACAGGTACTTCCCTCTCATGACTTAGCCAAGCCATTTTTAATACAAGATGTAGACTTTTTAGAATAGGATAACTATTAACACATTTAACATATGTTTATTGCTTGATATAATTTATGCTGACTGTAATTCTAGATTTTTATACTTGATGTTTATTAATATATAAATCTTGATATAACTTATTGTATAAAGTTTTATAATCAGCTTAAAAGTCTCTTATTTAAAGAAAAGGTGGAATGCTGTGGAAATTCCTTTCAGCTTTTAAGATACCATCCCACTTGGAAATGTTTTCTTGTATTATAAATGTAGACATAAAACTTGAGTGGTCTCTCTCTCTCTCTCAGGTCCTGGATTCAGTTCCTGTTCCCTGCTTGTGCAGAGGACTGTGATCTGTAAGTTTACCCCTAAATAAAAAACCTTTTATGATACTCAATTCTGAGCTAGTATGAAACTATTTTATAGCATACATCTACAGGATACTGATTTTTTAAGTCAAATTGTATTTTGATACAATTGTATTGTATCAGCTATAGAAGTTCTTTAGTGGAATTTTTGGGTCATTTATCTATACTATAATATCATCCACAAATAATTATTTCTTTACCCTCCTATTCCATTTTCACTCATTTGATCTCTTTCAGTTATCTTACTTCTTTATCTAAAATTTCAAATACTATATTGAGTAGATATGAAGAAAGTGTACAACCATGTCTTCTTCCTGAATTTAGTGGAATTGTTTTCAGTTTTTCTTCATTTGTTGTGATGACGGTGAAAGTCTTCCTATACTTCTTTTATGTATATTTATAGGTGATCCAAATATACTTATTCATAATGTTATGCTTGTTCTAGAAAGTGTCAAATATGTTATTAAAATGTTTTGTATTGTTTATTTCTATTCAGTTTAATGTTTATGTCCTTTATCCAGTTACACATAAACTATTATAATAAATTATATTGTTTCTATTTTCATTATGGATAAATTATTTTATTACTATCACTTGAGCATAAAGGAATTAAATGCTTCTATTTTACTATCATTATCTATGGCTCTTTTTAGCCATTATACTGATTATATATATATATATATATATATATATATATATATATATATATATATATATGTTACTGTGTCCTATACATATTAATTTTTATTTCTTTAAATTATTAATTTTAAAATGCATTATAAATATGTTCTGCTGGAATCAAATTTGTTCAATTTGTTTTCCATCTTAAATTTTTTTGGTAAGGAATGAAGGTTTTGTTGTTAATGCATTACTGTTCTATGTGGTGAGCCCTCTGAAACACACACACACACACACATACACACACTCACAATTCAGATATAAGAAAAGTTTTATTGTTTTTTTTTACTTTCTTTTTATTTGTTCAATGTGTCTTTCAAACCATGGATCTTTAGCTCATTCATTTCTTCAGCTCTTCACATCTGCCTTCTGACCTTGTAACCACTCCACAAAATTAAAAAAAAATTAAGACCAAGAAAGACAAAGGAAAAAATAAAAATCTCTTCACAGATTTTGCAGTGTGACAAAGTGAGTCATGTAGTAAATCCCTTTGTTGACAGAAATTTACTTGTAAGTTTTCATTGCAAAGAGATTTCATTGGTCTAGTACTAGGGCTCCAGTATCTACTACAATATTAATGCTAGGCCCTCACTACTACTCTTCTTGGATATCCTGTTGTTACCCTGTGTTGTGGATATCCCACAGCTTTGAGTCTGTGAGTAAGGTCCCTTAATATAATCTAGCAGATCATAGATAGTGTGGGTTTGGGGGCAGGTCAATTCATAGACCTGATTCTGGGCCTAGACATCTGTAGGGCTGCTCACCTCACCAATGATTCTTGTCCTCACAATCAGGATGAGCATTTTAGCACTTCCCTGGTTAATTCAACCTTAGCAGCCAGAAGCAAGAGCAGAGGCCAGATATCCTGCCTTCATGACTTCAGGTTCCCTAAACTGCAAGAATTAGTGCCAGTTCCTCTATATTGCCCAGGATATGTACAGAGGCCAATCTTCTTACCAGTGACGTTGCTCAGGGGCAAAGACAGTTGTCCTGCTCCCATGTACATAGGTTCAGACTCTCCATTTTACAAGACATCAATGGGATAGTAGGGAGTGTATCTCTCCTCTTCCCATGCCACCATATGATAGAAGGTTAATAGGGACATCTCAACCCATTCACAACTTTAGAGCTGGTCACCCAGTTTGGCTATGATGTCTAGGCAAGAAGTAATGTTAATTTTCTTGAGTGTTGTACCTGGGGAATGTCAACTCTCTCATCTCCCACACATTGTTAGGGGCAAGGGGTTAAAGGGGGCATCTCTCCTCCATCTACACCACCACATGACAGATGAGTAGTTGGATACCTCTTCCAAACTTAAAGCTTCAGGCCTGAATCACCCACACCTCTGCCAATAGAGCTGATTCTATTGTGTTGCACAGGTGAAGTGCAGGGCCTGCTCACTCGAGTGTGGCAGCTCATGCACGGCAGGAACATCTCTCCTGCACTTGCAACCTCAGGAACAGTTTACCCATCTGCCCCAAACATTTATGGGTGCCAAGGGACATTTTTGCCTCCTACCTTTGCCACCACAAGACAAATGAGTAATGGGAACAACTGCATCTTGCTCACTATTTTCGAGCTGACTCACCCACACCTCTGCAAGCAGGGTTGGTTCCATTGTGTTGCCCAGATAAGGCACAAGGCTTGCTCTTCTTAGTGTGGCTACTGTTGGGGGGCCATGTACAGCTGTTCTGTTTTTGTGACTTAAGGGCCTGCTCTGCCACCTGCCCAAGGTGTCTCTCTCATGCCTGTGTCACCATACAGCAGATGAGGCGTGGAGCTAGGTCTCCCTTGCTCACCACTTCAGGGCTGGCTCACCCACACCTCCACCAACAGGATTGACTCTATGTTATTTTCCCGGTGAAGTTAAAGGTCTATTCTCCTGAGTGTTGCAGCTGTTTAAATGCAGAGATAGCTCTCCTACTCTTATGACCTCATAGTCAGTTCTCTTACCTATGTCACTTATTGAATGGCAAGAGGGAGAAGGCATCTTTCCTTGCCAACACTTTTTACTTCTTTTTGACTTCTGGAGGATGACTTTCCAGGTTACAGACTTCTATGTTGGTAGGATTTTCTTATTCTCAAACATTAAACACTTTAATCACTCATTTATTGCTTATATAGTTTCAGAATGAACACAAGCAAATATCAACACTTACGATGGAGCTACAATTTTCAAAGAGAGAACTGGCATCTATAAACATAATTATATGTAATTTATCATTGTAAATGGAACAGTAAAATTCAATGAATTCAAGACTGATATTTTCAAACATGCTATTTTAGTAATTGGACAAGTTTTCCATCATAATTATCCAGGAACAAAGAAATTCTATATATTGATTCTTATGTTTTACAAAATTTAAGGTAAACCTTTTGTGTTTGCATATCTAAATGTAAAATGCAAAACTATACAATTTTCAAAGGAAAATGTGGAGAAAATATACAAAATTTGACTTTGGCAATGACTATTGGATGCAATACTAAAAGCAAAATCATTGATAGAATGAAGAAATCTAAATTACTGTGAAAGGAATGAAAATATTTACATGAAATTATAAGATAAATGTCTCATAAATTAAAACTTAAAATTTATATATTTATAAATATATATGTGAAAACATACATACATCATTATCTCAAAATATCTCATTAGAAAAAAAAATATATATATATACTATGAATATATAAATAGAAATTAAGGACATGAAATGATGATAAGCTTTGTATCTCTTTATAAAAGTATAAATTATTCAAATAAATATGTAATATGTAACTAATAGAAAGGGAAATACCAAAATGGTGGCACTAATACAAGCTGACAATTATGGAACATGACATGAATTCTTATTTTTTGCTACTAAGGTTGCAAATTCACTCTTAAAATATATTACAAAACAAAACTTAATGAATTACATAGCAATCTTATCACTAATATCTGTTCTAATGATATAAACAAGTATACATGGAGATGATGATGTTCCACTTAAATGTTTATTATTGATATGAGCATGGTCATTCCCTCAGATCCATTGTAATAAAAAGACATTATCAATGGAATGATAACATCTATACCTGATCTGAGTATAAATGATGATAACGTATTGAAAGTATTGCCCATATCTTCCTTTTCTTAGATGATTGCAACCTGAGACTGCTCCTCTAGAAAGACTAGAAAGCTACCTCCTCATTCAGCTGCATAATGTATCTTTAATGTCAGAAGTAACACTTATAAGCACTGGCCTACATGCCTTTCCCAACTTGAGCTGAAAAATGACAACAATGGACATGCCAAAGTGGACAAAGTGGTTGGAGACAAGATCATATGTCTCAGCCCTACACAAAGAACTATAGGCAACTGAGAAAAGCTGGAAGAAGGAGTGGAAGTCTTCCCCAGGGAAGAACCTAAAACCTTGCTGCAAACTGCCCTATGGTCAGCCTGGAAAACACACAAGTTGTATTCTATAGACTGAGCACACACACACATACACACACAAATACACACAAAACACATGTACACATGCATAGTACTCCTTACAGTTGTATAACTGTATTTAAATACATATATTTGCAATAAATTTGAAAGGGAAGCAATGCATTTGAAAGAGAGAAGGCTGCTTTATATTGGAGAGACTAAGAAAAGGAAAAGAAGAGGAGAAATATTATTATATTGTAATTTCAAAAACAAAACAGAATCCGTGGATCTGTAGATTATGGTCCCTAAGATAAAACTACTCCTATTATTCTAAGAAATGAGCACATTGTTCAATTGTTCCCTTATTATTTATCTTTATATCATTAAAGTATAACCTAACAGCAACTGTCAGAGGAGCTTCTTTTCTGAAAAAGATTGAAAAAGTACAACAGAGATGCAGACTATGAAAGTGGTATTATTCAAACCTCAAAGTTACATCAATAACACACGCCTTGTTCCTAATACTTCATGAACCTCAAGAATGTGGAAATGGAAAAATGCTGAGATAGAGGTGGTGGATAAGTATAGTGCAACATTGTTTCTGATCAATAGTTATACTTGCCATCTATAACTGCATGCTTAACACCTTTGGAAAATCAGATCTGACAAAATTTCAGCACAGATGAAGGAAAGAGTCAACACATTCTGCTGTTCACCTAGATAAAATTCTAGTCACAATTACTGACTTGTGGGAGGACAATAACTTTTTGTAACAACATGACCTGGAATGTAAGGAAATATGTATGTCTCAGGAGATGGTCATAAACCTGTGCATATACTGAATCACTAAGTGGACTCAATGAGTTTCACAAAAGTAGCACATGAAATAGGGAGGAAAGTGTAGTAGTGATTGTAGGAATTCGAAGGACACAAATGGAAGATGGATTTAATTAAAACATATGTGCAATCCTAAAATAAAATAGGCAAGACATATTTACACAAAACTGGTATATGATTACAGACTGAAGGCATGCCTCAGCCATTAAAGGCTAGACTTACTACCAGAAATATACGAGTTTAGAGGGGGTATATGATTACCTTACATAATTTTGAAATTAAGTTTTATTTTTGAAAATGTAATTCATAAATTATAATGTATTTAACTGCCATGATAAATTTTATTTTTACATGCTTTTTTATTTAAGTGTTGGTAAATTATATAGTTTGCTGAAATTTATTCTATTTCTCTATAATTTCTGCATAACCTCTTTCTTGTGCCTTTCTTTTCTTGAAGCAAACTATGTATACGTATATAAATATGTGAGAATTCATACTTAGAATAATAAAAATACATATTATGCACAATTGCCATTATCTTCATTGTTAAATTTCAATGCATTTTCTCATTTTCTAAAATAAAATATATAATATTAATGTTATTTTACCAATGTTACCAATAACATCCATTTTGACATTCTTAATTAATGTATTTTAGTCTCATCTTGATAGTTCAATAACTAAGGTAGGGCAATAGCACAAACACAAGTAAACAATGCAAACTCAAAATGAATAAGTAAAATTGGCCAAAACAATTTAGTGCTGCCAGTGGACCAAAACCATGGTACCTAATGACACGCACTCCTATATAATCATGACATGTTAGCAGCGACCCCCAGTTTCAAAAGAATCGACTAAAAATGTTACTACAGAAGATTAATTTCCCTAACCCTGTAAAATCCCTGACCCTTTTATAATAACGAGCTTCTGAATTAGAATCTCTTGGAGACTATGTCATTGCCTCTTGACACAGATAATGGGGACTGCACAAAAGGCAGCAGCAAAAAGGCCACAACAAATGTCACCCACAATGGACCTTATACTTTTTCTTGCTTTTTGAGTCCTTACCTTATTTTTGTGCATGTTTCTTTCTTGTTTGCTGCTTCCACTGCTGTCCCTGTCCTGACTTTCTATCAGGATCCTGAGTTTGCTCCCTTCTGCTTTTTTTTGTTCAGTTGACCCCATTCTAATTTTCTAAGCCCTTGGTGAGTTGGGGTTTCCTTTCCTATGACTAAATTTTAATATCTTTACCCTGATTGTCTTCCTGGTTAGAAATTCTCAATCATGAATCATGACCTACTGACAAGATTCCAGCTGATGGTTTGCATCTGTCTATGGTCTACATGGCTTCTCTTGACTCTGCCTTCTTTCTCCTAGCAATCTGGTTTTTTTTTCCCCACCTAGCTTTACTCTTTGCCCTATCTTAGGCCAAGACAGTTTATTAACAAATGATATTCACGGCACACATAGAGGAATCCCACACTACCTGAACTTTTCTGTTTACATAAAAAGGAAAGTTTTCACTTTAACATAGCACGATTACATATGACAAAACAGGTATCAAGCAAGAGTTACAGTTACAATATTTATATCTACTTTATCTTTCATCATAACTAAGAAAAACTGTAGCTATCTATTCTTCACTCCATCAGTTTTCAGAAGGATATAGTATTATCTAAGTAAACAGAAAGTGTATTGTAAGTAACTTCCAAAACTCTAGAATTTTCAGAGGCATCTTGCTACCTGGACAGTCACCTAAATGTTTTCTGCATTGTTGGGGCATCCATCTTCAGCCTACAAACCCCTAGTATCCAGCACACATTTTCATGAAGCAGAAAATTTGAAGATTTGTTCTGTCTTGTAATGGCAAAGTCTATCAGTTGCTTTCTTCTGTGCCCTGCAAAATGTCTGGCAGACTCATGTATCATGAACCCTGAAGGAAATCTCACCTTTAGGCAAGTTCAGCAGTCATTTCTTTGTGAGTCCTGAATGTCCACTTCACACTTCATACCATCAAGTAGTTCAGGCAAGAGCAATTTTTTGCCCTTATGGCTAGTAAACTCCATAAGGAACCTCTTTGGTGCCCATCTTCCTCTTGAAGTAGCTTGGTGCTGTCAGGAGCCGATGTGTCTCACTGTCATGAAAAGTTCTAAGTTCTTAAAACATTTTAAATGCCATATTATGGAGGTCTCTGAAAGATTTGAAGAATGCCTATCTAACTGAAATATATCTCCATATATTTAGGAAACCTAAGTTGTCTGACTGCAAGATGGACTATTATAGATGATTACCTATTAACCTATAATTCTTAATTATACATTACATTTTAGATGGGCTGCACATACAATACCATAATCAAGAAGAGAAATACACATATAACAAAATTGACCTTAAATTTGTACCAATAATCCAATGCAAATCTCTATAGCATATCCCTCTTTAAATGTAAACAAACATTTATTAACAATATTTGGAAATTTTAACATAGCTCTCTCCAAACTACTTCTTGCTGTATATTGAAAGAAGTGTTTTGGGGAATGTTCATATCAATCTTTTCAGGGGTCTTGGTTCATAAAACCATATTAGTCTGGAAGAAATCCTTAGGTTCTCATCTCTGTTGAAAAAAAAAGAACTTCTTTTCCTAAGCAACATATCCTTAGACCCATATTTTGAATTTAAGACACTTTTAAGATATATATGTTGGTTTAGCTTAGCAGCCTATACAATGAAATTTCTCTTTGTACTTAGCTCCTTCATAGTAAAAAATTCAAATAAAACATAATAGTATGTATAATACATATGAGTATTCCATATTTAGGTGGCTTAATTTTTATTACTCTATTGCTTTTTTCCACAAGTCTAACATTCATTTTACTATCTTTATTCCTTCAACTTATTATAAGAGCTCATTTGCTTTATGGGGAGTGGTAACCACTCTTCAGAGTGTGGACTGTTATACATCATCTCCTAGTCTCTCTTCTCAACTAATCCAGTTATGTGACCACCTATTAAAGGCCATTAGGGTAGTAGCTAGCTTCTTAATTCACAGAAAGGCTTTGGCAATTCCACTGTGGTTGAATTCCCTTTCACTTCTAGGATTGGAATGTACTCCTCAGATGGCAGCTATTTTTACTGAAATTGGCAAAAGTTCTGAGTCTCATGCAAGAATTGCTGCCCTGGATCTTGCCCTCCATTTTTACCTCTACCTTGGCTCCCACCCACAATATGCAGAGCCTGGAGCAGAAGCAGCATTTTCTGGAAGTTTTGCTGTGCCACTCATGCAGCACTTTGAAGTTGAGGAGGCCTGGGCCTTAGGCACTCTTCCGAACTTTCTAGGCTCCATTGAGTCCTGGTGTAGAGATTATATCACCACATGGCTTGTATCTTGACAGCTGCACAATGGGTGGGCCCCTGGCAGTTTTGGGCCCATCTCTATCTTCTGAGGATGTACCTGGCCCCCTTCACTCCTCAGACTCTTCCTCCTCTACAACGTCCTCAAACTCCAAGCTCAAAAAATATTTTTCCCTTCATTTAGTGAGATGCTCAGTCAGAGATTCTGTATGAGGCTTCTAGCAGTTATTAGAGGTCATTGATGCTTCTGGGCCTCTGGAGACCACATCACACCCTCCAGTCCTAGGTGGAAACTACAGCTGCAACTCCCCTGGTGTTGTTGTAACAGCTTGTATCAGATTGGCTAGTGATGTCACATTCCTTGGAGAGAGATGGACTCACATCTTTGAGACTGATTTGTGGAGGGGGAACCTTGAAAGACCTAGCAGGAATGGTACATAGAAAAGCGATCGTTGTTGATTCAATTAATTATTGCCCACTCTAGCTATCTTTAAAACATATACTTTAATAGGGATAAAGGACACAAGCAGATTTACAATACCAGACCCTGGATCCGTGCTTCTCCGAAGTTGCCAGCAGACCCACAATCCGCAGAGAGTGCTTCCCACATGAATCTACTCTTATATACCTAATTGGGACCTGATGGTCCAACCCCGAGTAATTGGCTAATGGCTAATTAGGGGCGGAATAATTAGCTAATGGCCAATGGCAGGGTGTGGCTATTAGCCTGATAGACTAGGACCATTCCCCTTCATCTCCCCCCTTTTGTCTAAATAAGATCAATCTAACTCTAGTATAACACTATACAATGGGAACAGACATCGAACATAAAATTACAAACAATAAAAATATCAATCCACTATCCCTCCCCCATCTCTTAAATATATGGAAGGCATAATCAATCCCTAAATAAAATCCCAATGTCTGAGGGCAAAATTTTCCGGGATAAGGGACGTTGTTCTCTAAAATACTTCTTGCTGTCATGGGGACGATGTTTAGTCTAGGGGATCCATATCAGCTGTCCAAGTAGAAATC
>JAQHUG010000158.1:4639926-4680855 GCA_028555095.1 Dicrostonyx torquatus
TCTTAAGGAAGCAGGGGGAGGGCTGTGGGGTAGTGTGGGAGCAGGAGGGCCGGGAACAAGGGAAGTAAATGTAAATTTTCTTTTAACAATAAGAAAAAACAAAAAAAAAAAAAGAAAATAAGCCATTTGCTAGTCTTCAGACCAATCAGCAGCCACTTGTGGTACTTGGTGTACTCTCTGACCCAGGAGTTACAATTATAGATATAGACTGCAGAGACATTGTCATAAGTAAATCCAGGAAGAACAACAAATCATTTATAGAAGAAATACATTTTAAAACAATTGCTAGGTTCAGTATGAGCACAATAAACAATCATTTCCCTCTGGACAGATGATTTATGTCCTCCCCTTTAAAATTAAAGATATAAATAATTATGCCACACCATCAAAAATTTTCATTCCTCAGGCTGTTATATCTTTTACTGATGTCAATAAGCATAATTTGGGGTTAATCATAATGGGGGTCAATTATAAGGAAAGGGCTTATACCAAACCAAATCTTGTATGAGTACAACTAGGAGAGTTATTGGCAGTCCAGTATTGGAAATGATTTGGAAATGATCCAACAAGAACTTGTAAATGTTTTCTTAGATAACCTCTATGCTACACAAGTATGCCAAATACTACCTTTTGTAAAATTAAGGCTCAAAAGGATTCCATCTCCAAAGCCATGCAAAATATTTAAGACTTATTACAGTCCAGAGGACAATCCTGGCACATATCCCATATCTGACTGCATACGGGGCAGACAGGAATGCTAGCAACAGGGAGCCACAGAGTAGACCACCTAATAATGACTATGACAGTTTTGTTGCCTTTGCTGGACAGATTAGCCTTATCCATAGGATTTCATTTGTTGCCTAAAACTTTGTACAAACTTTTACTTGATCTACCCTTGCCCAGTTGTAATATTTAATCAGAACTTATACAACTTACCTCAACACAAGTCAAGCCATTGGATTTTTCTACCAAGATTTTCGACAAATTTGGGATCACATAAAATCCCTGCTAGATCCTCCTGAACTTATTTCATTATGACTTACTGGAGGGGTGGTGGTGGCTCTAATAGTTATGCTTAAGTGTCTTCTACACCTAAGATCCTGAAAACAGCAAGTAAACAATACAACACTCCAGGTGTTAATGGCTGTGGAGCCTGCTGGATCAAAACCTCCAAAGAATGTGGTTCATGCTTGGCTGATGCAAATACAGTAGGCCATTTAAAGACCTAATTTCCTTAAATATCTCCCCTTGCTTTTGACTTCTTAGGATCTTCTGTGGACTCAATCCTTTGAGGACTGACAGTCTGTCTGGAAGGCCATCCTAAGACAGGCACATCCCAAAATGCTGGGAGGGTCCCTGAGGAGAGGATATAAAAATCCATAACTCCCACTAGGTCACTAACTAAAATAAAATAAAATAAAAAGGATCAAATGAGACAGGGAAATAACACAAGCAATCACATTCAAACTCAAAATGAATAAGCAAATTGGCCAAAACTACCTGTCAGTTGATTAAAAGCATGGTAACTAATAATGCATACTCTATTCCTAGCCAATCACAACACATGAGCTGCAACTGCCAGTTTCAAAATGACCACCTGTTGATAGAGGTTTCTGTCCTGCCCAGTCCCTCAGTCATTCAGTCCCCAAAAAACACACAAAGGTCTACATTAGTAATAAGGTCTATTAGCTCAGGGCTCTTATTACCTCTTGCATCATAAATTAACCCATAATTCTTGTCTGTGTTAGCCATGTGGTTTGGTATTTTTATCAGTGAGATATTCTCATCTTGCTTCCTCTGCACCTGGGTGATGACTACAAAATGAAACTTTATTCTTCCCAGAATTCTTCTGTTCTAGTTGCCCCGCCTATACTTTCTGCCTGGCTACTGCCCAAACAGTGTTTTATTAAAATAAAAGTAACTAATCTTTACAGGGTACAAGGTCATTATCCTACAGTACTCCTCCCCCCCTTTTTTTCAAAACATGGACTCACAATCTAATCTCCTTTATTTAGCTTTTATTCCAGACCATTAGCCATGCCAACTTGTAACCAACACTCTAAACAAAGAAAAACATTCATAATCCATTTTGGGGAATGTTAGAGTAGTTTTCTAGGCTACTTCCTGCTGATGGTGGCACTGATTATCTTATGGGGATCTAAAGAAAATTGAAAATTAAGGTCAAGTCATGACTGGAATATTCTGGGAAGCTTCATCATCTAAACCATCAGTTTTGAGGCAGTTCTAGATGTAGAACTCAGACATCTGGGCCATCCGCTCCTATCAGAGATTTCTCAGGGGGGTCTTCTTTGATCAAACCTGATTTTTTTCTTAACCCAGAATGAATCCATAGTTTCTCATTTCCTGTGGAAACAAAAGTAAGACTTCTTCTCCAAAGTAACATATCTTTTGACTTATATTTTAAAGTCAAGACATTTTGAAAATATATATTTTAGATTAATCCAACAGCATTTATAATCAAATGATTTTTTGTAGCTGTTGCAATTTCCTCATCTATCAAACAATTCAAAGGCAATACAATAACATATAGTACCCAGACTCTGTGTATTTTACATCTTTAAGGGACATTATTTTAAACTGTGTTTCTTTTTTATTTTTAATTTTTGGCTTTTTGAGACCAAGCTTCTCTGTGTATCTTTGGCTGTCCTGGAACTCACTCTGTAAGCCAGGCTGTCCTTTAATTAATAGAGATCTCTGCCTCTACCTCCCAAGTGCTCAGATTATAGGTGTGTGCAACCACTTCTAACTGCTCTGTTCCTTTTTTAAAGAAACGTATCCTTTTTCTTTTCTCCTCCAATTCTACATATATTTTTTAAACACAATATGATCTGTTTGGAGCTTTTCTTCATTTGAATCTATCTTTACTGTATATCTTTCTTTGTCTGACCACAAGAGTCTTCAACTGGCTAAGCAATAATTCTTGGATTAAACCTGTGACTTTGATGATGGGATCTACCCAATTCCTTAAATTTCTAAGAATCTAGCTTCATGACAGAGGTATTGGCAGGAGCCACGTTTATTGCCACAACTCTAGGAAGTTCCATGTTCCCAGCCACAACCAAGAAGCATGTTGTCAGGAATTTATAAAAGCCATTTAAGTGCCTTGTGGCAGAGTATTTTAAAAGGGCTGCAAGGTTTTTTCAACCTGTCTTCAATGAGATGTGTTTGCCTCTAGCAAAGAGAACCCACTTGAGAAAATGATGCTACCAAGAAGCTATGACTAATTCTGTTCTTTCATGTCTATAATTACTTCCCAAATTCTCTCAGATTTTAAATGGATTTACATGTCCATGTTGTCATCATTTGTTGCCAGAGGTTTCTGTCCTGCTTGGTTCTGCAGCTGTTTAGTTCTAAAGAAACACACAAAGGTCTACAGTTCTTATAAACTGGTTGTCTACTGACCAATCAGCTTTTTATTAAAACACAAGTAACAAATTTTACAGGGTATAAGACTATTGTCCCACAGCACTTCCTCCTTTTCTCTGTAGCTTTGAAGACTGTCCTGCCTCTGCCTCCTTCTGCAAATCTTACTTACAGATGCCACCACAACCAGCTACTCTCTTCCTTTTTCTTTAAAAGACTTTATTCATTTTCTTTTCTCTCCCAAGCCTACATATATTTTTTAAACACACTGTGACCCATTCAAGGGTTTTCTTCATTTGAATCTATCTTTACTGCAACCATCCACAAGTATTTCTGCAGCAACTTAGTTTCCCTAATCCCATACAAAGCCCCAAACTTTTTACATTGAAGAGCTTCTGTATTGGTATGTCTTGGAGTCTGTTTTGTTGCCTTAGAGTCTTCTCACCCAATTTACCCAGAAAAAGTGGATTAAGCAACATGCAGCAGCAACATACCCACAACAAATAAAATTTAGAAAAATTATTAAATTTATCCTCATTTTAAAACTCTTTGGTCTGAATTTTTCTTCATTGGGTATCAAACCATTGCCTTGTGAATATGAGGCAAGCTATCCACATTGGGCTTTACCCCTGACCCCATAGAAGTCCTTTATAATTATTTGATTGGTTTCCCTCTTCCTTGAAAATCCCATACATTATATGTATATACATATACATGAAAACACAGTACAACGTACACACACACAAACAAACACATATATTACATTATATTCTGGTTTCTATGTTTATTTGGGAACGAATGGCTGTAGGACCAGACAAGAGAGAAATATCTGTCAACAAATGTAGTCCAATGTTCAGCAAGTACACCCATATAAAACCTGAGAGAGCTTGGGAAGAGAATCTAGACACAGAAGAACAGAGTTGAGCATGATTTCTTGGTAGCAGCATTTTCTTAGGTGGGCTCTGTTTGTTAAAGGCAAAAAGGCACGGCTTCTTTAAGAGAGGCTTCCTGACTCAGTGTTAGCAGCAAAACCCACATGACTATTTTATAAGATGCCCTGTTTTTACCCAATTCTTAAATGGTGTTTATGAGTAGCTGGCAGAATATTTCCCAGTGGTGGCATGGACCTAGAAACTTTGTAGAGTTGTGCCAATAAAGATGGTTTCCACCAGTACTTTCATGATGAAGCTAGATCTCAGGAACCCAAGGAATGGGGCAGAGCCAGCCACCAAAACTGCATCTTTAATCCTAGCCATATTGCTCAGCAGAATAAAGACAGAGAAATATAGAGATATACAGTAAAGGTAGATTCAGATGAAAAGAACTCTAAATGGTTTACATTGTGTTTAAAAAATATATGTAGACTTGGGGAGAAAAGAGAAAGGATAGAGAACTTCCTCATAAAAGAAATAGAGTAAAGAAAACATCATAAAATGTCTGGATACTGCAAGTTGTTATGTTTTCTTTGAATTACTTGACTGCTGATGAAGGTGCAACAGCCACTATAAAACTATTAGATTATAAATATTGCTGAGTTAAAACAACTTTTATATTTAAAAAATATCCTGACTTCAAAATTTAAGT
This sequence comes from Dicrostonyx torquatus, assembly GCA_028555095.1. Classification (NCBI taxonomy): domain Eukaryota; kingdom Metazoa; phylum Chordata; class Mammalia; order Rodentia; family Cricetidae; genus Dicrostonyx; species Dicrostonyx torquatus. Next base: position 4,644,895 of record JAQHUG010000158.1, read on the forward strand.
CAAAAGATATGTTCCTTTGGATAAGAGGTTTTGCTTTTGTTTCCGCAGGAAATGAGAGGCTGTGGATTCATTTTTAGTTAAGAAAAGTCAACTTTGATCAAGACAGACTCCCTGAAAAATCCCTAATATGAGAGGGTGTCCCAGATGATGCACCATTTCAGAGTATCTCTGTTTCAGTTTACTCCAGGTTCTACATTCATAACAGCTAAAGTGACTCTTTGGGGTTTTCCAGCCTTACATAATACTCCAATGAGGATTATAACATAATCCAAATTTTTCAGGATCCAACAAATAATACCAATGTCTCCAATTAGCAGGAAGTATCCTAAAAAACTATGTCCTCATCCTCACCCCCCAAAAAAAGAGTGAGTTATGGATATTTGCCTTTGATTAGAGTGTTAGTTACACGCTATTATGACTAATGGTCAGGAAAAATCTAAACAAAGGAGATCAGGTTTAATATTCAGGTAGTATTTAGGCAGGAAGTACAGGTGGGATGACTAGACTAGGAAAATTCTGAGAAAAGGAAGAGATATCGTTGCAATCAATATGAAGAGCAAGTAATATTAGAATGCTTTACTGAATAAAGATACCAAGCCACATGGCTAAACACAGATAAGAGCTATGGGTTAATTTAAGTTGTAAGAGCTACGTAGGAAAAAGACTGAGCAATAGGCCAAGCAGTTTATAATTATTAGACACCTCCATGTGTTTATTTTGGACTGAATACCTGTGAGACTGGGTGGTAAAGAAGCATCAGTCTACATTTAGTCATCAGAGAACTTCAAATATATACTACTCTGAAAGTCCATCTTATAAATGTCAGAATGGCAATAACACAAGTGACAAGGAGGTAGAGCAAAGGAAACCTTCCATTGCTGGTGAGATTACAAACTTGTAGAACTAATATGTAAATCAAATTAGTGGTTTCTCAGAAACCTGGAAATATATCTACCTCAAGACCCAAATATGCCACTCTTAAGCACATACCCACAGGATTCTCTGAAATTTGAAATTGAAATTAATGCCCTAGCAATGCTGAAGCATACATGATCAGCTCATATATGGTAAAACTGCTTAACTTGCCCATATTGGGTTTCATGGCCTACATTGATGAGGACAGCTAACCAGATCTATTCCTCAAAAAGGTGCTCTAACTTGCCATAAAATACTTACTCAAGTAAGTTTATGGCATTTTTATTCATAATAGGCAAATACAGAAAACAACCTTGATGTCCCCCAAAAGAATAATGGATAAAGAAAATGTTGTACATTTACATAATGGAGTTTTATTCAGCTTTTAAAGAAATCATAAAACCTGCAGAAGAATGGATAAAACTTGAAAGAAATACGTCAAGTGAGGTAGCTCAAAACCAGAACGACAAACATGGTAAAAATGTACATATAAGCAGATATTGGATTCTAACTAAATGATAATCATGCTATAATCCACAGACCCAGAATTGTTAAATACCAAGCAAGGTTTTAAGAGGGACACTTGAAATGGGATGCAGAATAGATTTTGTGGGTGGATTTAGTGCCAAAGTTGATGAAAATTGGAGGGATCAGGCAGAGACCTATGATAGAAAAAATCTATAAATTGATCCCTAATGATATGCTCATATACTCATAGATTTTTGCTTAGCATTTGTGTCATCAAAGAGGGTACTGTGGCCCATAAGGGCCCACAGAGATTGAAGCAGCAATCATCTAGACTATGTTTGTTTCAAGGTCCTGCACATATATGATATGGTTGTTAGCATGATTTTTTTGTGAATCCATAACAGTTGGAATGGGAATGCCTCTTATTCTTTTATCTGCTCTTGTGAACCTTTTCCTACTACTGGATTACCTTATCCAGCCTTGATGTGATGGTTTGATCTCAGCCTGAACCATATAAAAGAAGGACTGAAATCATTTTATGTGCAAAACCCATTTTCAGATACTTTTGTAGAATTTTTTTTCAAGGCAGAATTCCTCTGTATCTTTGGACATCATCCTAGAACTAGCTCTTGTAGACCAGGTTGTTCTCAAACTCACAGAGATCCACCCGACTCTGCTTCCCATATGCTGGGATTAAAGGCATGTACCACCACTGCCTAGTTTTTTCTGTAAAATTTTGAACAAAATTGTAACTAATCTGGTGTCATAATACTTCCTTTTCTCCTTGAATTTCTAATAAATAAATAATCTTTAGTCACATAATATTTTATTATAAACAAAATCTTGGTAATATTTGATAATAAGACTTGTTAATGTTCTTAAATCCCATTATCAACAAATCTTATTTAATTATAAATGTATGTATAAGTGGTCTCTGTTCAGTTTTGAATAGATTTTCACCTCTCATACCACATTTTTGCGTGTCTGAATGGAGCATCAGTATATTACTTAATTAGGAATTTAAATTAATAAGAAAAGTTAAAAAATAAAAGAAAGATCAGTGATTATGGCAAAGTAATACACATATTTTCTACTGTAGCAGTGAAAAAGAAAAACTGTTAATGGCAATGAAACTGTTTACCATATTAAGTGTAGTGACATATTCCAAAAATATCACAAAACAAACCCAAACAGCATGACCTTCTGAAAAAATTTTGGAGGGATGATATGAAGGTTGGTATATATATATATATATATATATATATATATATATATATATATATGATAAAGAGTGCTAAATAGTCATCAAAATATATTATACATATGCTTGTTTTTAAAAGGTAATAAATTTATATTAAAATATATTCAGTTAGTAAAGAAAAAATGCTGCACATATGATGAAATTGATAAAACCAAAATAAAATAAAATAAACCATGAACATCATGACTCTATAAATACAAGTGAAAGTGTGGAAAGTAACATAAAATAAATATATAGATTACACAAATATTAAAATTCTAGTTGGTATATTGTACTAAGATTTCCCAAAATGTTGTCATTAGGAGATACTGTCGAGTTTCATTGTCATCATCCTTCAAGATTGATTGAGTCTATATTAGCCTAAATAAAATTTTCATTTAAAAACAAGTTTACAGCTCCCCTGGGCTCTATACTCTGTCCATCAACTTTGATGGGCCAGATTGGTTTTAGAAATCCAAGGTTATACATGTTACACTTACTGATAATGCCTAATGTCCACATAAACGCTCCAGACTGCATTCTCTCCCCTGGTCTACCTATTCCAACCTACAATTTTGGAAGAAATCTTTAGTTTTACCAGAGGCCAGGCTAGTTAGGAACCCAAGGCTACTAAAACCCCATTGAAGACACCCTATTATACCTGAAGACTCACTAGTGACCAAAACACTTGGCTACATAGGCCATAGGAAACAAAAGCCAAGCAACAAAACACCACCCAACAAAGAAAAATATCATTACCTTGACCTATGGTCATCCCATATCCAAATGCATAAACACCAGTTTAAGAACACAACCAATAAGAGAAAGGGCAATATTGTACTAGTAGAACCTAGCTAATCTTACAACAGCAAGACCTAAACATTCAATAAAACTGAAACACAAGAAAATGACCTTAAAATAAAATTTATGAAAATTATCGTGGTCCTTAAATAGTAAATAAAAAAAATATCTTAAAGAAATTTAGGAAATGGTCAAGAAAAATGAGGGGAAATCAAAATTTTTTTTAAAAAATGCCATGAAAGCAAAGGAATAGAAAACAGGTGAAGGAAACAGTTCAAGACAAGAAAATGGAAATATACAAAACAAAGAAAACACAAACTGAGGGAATTCTGGAAAAGGAAAATAAGGCTAAAAGAAAATAAACTAGCAATGCAATAACCATCAATATAATGAAAGAAAGAATGTCAGGTAATGAAGACATGAAAGGATAAACCCTTCAGTCAAAGATGACATTCAATGTAAAAAATATCCTAACACAAAATATCAAAGAAAACTACTAAGACACTATGAAAAGAAAAGCCTAAGTATAATAGGAATATAAGAAGAATTCCAGCTCAAAAGGTGAGGATTTAAAATCAACAAAATCATAGAAGAAAAATTTCCCAACCTAAAGAATATGACTTTAAAGGTATAAGAAGCTTAAAGAGTACCAAATAGACTGAAATGGAAAACAAAGTCCCCGTGCCACATAAATAATCAAAACACAAACTATGTTAAAAAGCTACAAAGGTCAAATAACATATAAAGTCAGACATATCAGATATACATCCAACATCTAAAAGTCAGACAGGCCTTGCCAGATGTTTTGCAGACACTAAGAGACCATGGATACCAGTCCAGAAAGCTATAACCAGTAAAACTTTCAATCACCATATATGGAGAATATAAGATATTTTATGACAGAATCAAATGTAAAAAAAAATCTCTTTGTAGTACAAATAATAAAATTCCAGAGATAGATCTTGGGGTTTAAGCTGAAGATCAGAAAAGCAAACTGTCCAGATAACTAAAGAGTTCTTACTTCCACCAAGGATCAGACAAAGGGGTGATCTTATCCTCAACTTGACTACAGACTGCAATGATCTCCACCAAACCTCAAACTGTAAATAATTCTTGTCTCTTTCTGCATTCTATACCTCTCTACACCCATCCATAACTCTCATGACTCCACTTCTCTAGTGTTGTAATTAAAGATGTGTAATTCCCGAGTGCTGGGAGTACCTTTGTGTCATTCAATCCCGTGTAGCCCACTGTGGCCTTGAATACTGGGATTAAAGATTTGTGACACTACTTCATGGTCTCTAGAGGCTTAGTTTTGCATTTTGATCTTCAGACAAGCTTAATTAAAACACAAAATCACTATATTCCTCTTTTTATCTAAAACAGAAAAGAAGGCTATAGCTAATATAAGAAAAACTATATACAATAAGTACAATATATACAGGCAATAAATACATCAGCAATATCTGCTCCATTTTTATTTGACAAAATCAGAGAAAAGGATCCATTATATATCCTATCTTGGTGAGGCCAAAGTCTTTAATTTAATTTACTTTCTATCAAAACTTGCATTCCTTTAGAAAACTATTGTTGGTATCTCTCAAACTTTTACAATTTATATTTATTTAGTGAATTTCTTTTCTGAGTCTTGTAAACAAGAAAAACTATAACTATCTTGTGTTCAACTACCTCATTGACCAGAGAAGGAAATAGTATTAACTGAGTAAGGAGAAAAGACAAGCAAGCAAAAATCAAAAGGTTTTGAGAAATCTCAGAAACAACTGAATGGCTGGATAGACACTTAAAAGTTCCTCTACAACTTAGGGTCATCCATATTAAGTCTAGAAGCCTTAGATATTTGACAGACTTTTCTATGAAGTATTACTTTTGAAAGACTCACCTGCCTTGTCTTACTAGCATTTGACAGTCATTCTCTTTTGTGAACTGCTCATCCAAATAAGATAGCATACTGTCAGCAGTTGAGGCAAAGCATTTTCCTTCCCAGTACCTCACTTATGCTGCAATGAAAGTAAACTTCATATGGAATTTATTCAATGCCTATTACCTTTTCTGATATAGATTGGTACTGACAGGAATAGACATGTTTCATTGTCATAAAGATGAAATTTAACTGTTATTAAATAATAATAAATGACATATTTTGTAGCCTGCATTTCCGTATTATCTTAAATAATTGATAATAATAAGTTTCAAGGGAAAGAAATTTGATTAAATTATTAAATGAGATGCATAGGTACACTACCTTAAACAAAATTAGAAATATATGTACAATATGTTCTAACAAAAATATATCAACTTTGTCTTAATATGCAGAAATTCGAACCATTGTAAAGTATTTAAAACTGGCTGTTGCTCTTTTGGTTTAATAGTACAATCAATAATCTACTTTTTAGTCCTACTTATATAACCCCTTAGTTTGTTTATCAAATCTACTCTGAAACATATCATATGTATATTCTCAATTTTTTTCTATACAAAAGACGAAGTCTGAATCTACTCTTTTTTGTTAAACTTAATTCATGAACATGACCAATGACAACTTGTAACCAAATCACTTAAACAATGACAATTATCATAACTGATTAAATAACAAAAATACCACCCACCCCAACTCTTAGGGATATGGCCATTGTATTCTTCAATTTGCTTAATGCTGTCTTGGGACAATGGCATCTTTAGGGTGTCCTGGAAAGAAAATTTTAGATTAATTGTCAAATCCTGGGAAAATAGCTGTATCATTTCTTATTCATTCTTTGTGAAATTGGAAAGCACACGTCTTGTCTCAAGGCCCAACTTGAATAGTCTGTGAGGCTGGATGATCTCCGCTAGCTGCCTCAAAATTATTCTAAGCAGATAATAGTCCAAAGCCCATCTTTGGGCAGTGTTTTTCAGCTTAGTGATGCTATCATAATCCTGGAGGAATTGGGGGATCCCATCCTCCTTTGGAGACTTCAAAGACCACTTTTAGACTTGCTCATGTTTCATTACAGAAAACTGATAGCGACTCAAACCAGAAATCAGGAGCAGAAAGGTATATAAGGCCTTTTTCTAGAATTAGTACTCACTATGACCATTAATATAATGACAAAAAGTTTAAAATGTACACACACATATATATGAATCTTACAGAATTTTTTACCTTAAAAAAGTTGTTAACAAATTAATATAAAAACCAAAAGATTATGATATTAGTGAAAAAAAGTTGTTAAAAATTTGTTTTTCTTCTGTCCACATCAGATGGCTCTTCTGACAAGAGACAGAGTTTGGATTTTACTTTAACAATCATGCTTCAGATGAAAGAAGGAGAGAGTCAATCTTGAACTGAAATGAGACTACAAAAAGATCATTTGTATTACATTTCTGTAATAAATAGCAGAAAAAAACATTTGGGAAGATTTATAAAATATTATCCTGTTGGAAATGTGACATACCATTAGTCCAATTTACTCTTTTTCTTGGAACATTTTTTTCTGGATGATTTGATATTTTTCTTCAGTTGTCTCATTTGGCTAGTGGTCTTTGGATTTCTGAACTGTATGCCTTTATTCTATTGAAAAGACAGAAATAACACCCTTTGCTAACCCTAATTTTGGGGAAATTTTCTTTTCACTAATAATGCCTGATCAAATGAAAGGTTTTGGTTAGCTATATAGGTGAGTTTAGATTAAATAGCCATGCTGTCTTATGAACTATCATCTCTTCTAATTAAGGGGTGTCTCTTTTTCAAATTGAATCTTTATAATTTTCATGGTGTCCATAGATTTCGTTCTTCTGTAGAAACAAAAGTAAAACGCCTTCACAAATGTAACATGTCCTAGTTTCCAATTTGAGGTCAGTAAACCTTGAAAGAATACCAGCTGATTTAGTTCTGCAGTTTTTTCTGTTATGCAATGTCTCTCCACAGCTATTGTTTCCTTTCTCATAAGCAATTAGAAAATTCAAAGTTAATAACCATTATACAATCTACTTCTGGGGGTCTTTATCATCTCTTTCTGTTTCTTTAATATGTCCCCTAGAGTTCAATTTGATCTGTCTATAACTGTCTTTCCTGTATGATTGTGTGGTGTACCTGGAATATATCTTATATTGTAATAAGCAAAAAAGTTCTATCTTCTTAGAGACATATTTTAGATCATTATCTGTCTTTATTTGTGCGTGTATGCCCATGATAGCCAAAACATTTAGGAAATGTGTAATTACTGAATTGCCCTTTTAAGAACTCAAAGCATGTGCCCATTTAAAACCTGAATAGGTAAAAATATGTGGTGTACATATTTTAATTTTCCAAATTCTACAAAGTGGAACATATCCATTTGCCAGATTTCATTCCTTTGTGTATGCTTTGTGTTACTTCCTGCAGGTAGTGGTATTTGGTTGTATAAAGAACAAGTAGAAAATCTTATAATTTCCTTGGCATGTTGGCATGTGATGGAAAAGTCCTATTTTATTTGTTCTTTTAGTTTTTCAAGGCAAGGTTTCTCTGTAGCTTTGAAGCCTGTCCTGGAACTAGCTCTTTTAGAAAAGGATGGCCTCAAACTCAAAGAGATACATCTGCCTTTGCCTTCAACTTGTCAGCTTGTCATAACTTTTGAACAGATTTTGATTGTCAATTTCAAAAGTATGAATCTATTCAAATAATCTCTCAGTACCATTTTGTACGATTTCATGCTCTTTGTCATGGTTTGGATTTTGCCTGTCAAATTATGACTATCATTTTCAAAGATATGAATCCTTTCAACCAACTTCTCATTGTAAACAACTTCTAGTCTGTAAAATCTGTATCATTTCTAAAAGTTTCTCATCTTGACTCTATTATCAAACCATTTCTTTAAGGATATAATATGCAGCTTCAAACTAATAGCAGCTATGGTTAGGAATGTATACATTCCAGGTAGGTCACATACTTTTTCTAGAATTCCCTACAGAGTAGAGAATAAAAGATTTTTAAATTCCTGGATGGTGATATTATCTGCAATTATTAGATGACTTACCTCCATTAAAATCCTGATTGAGATGAGAATTTTAAGGCGTAATCAAATGTGGGTCAGCAGTTGTGGCAGTTATACCATTAAAGCAGTCCAGAGATGCTGAAGCTAAAGTTTTACTTGTTCCTATGTCCTTAGCTTGTTGATTTTCTAAGCAGACCTCAAAACCAAAGAGAAACTGATTTTTGCTAAAGAGACGCCTGTCAGAGCAGCCCTACAGTGGGTGCTCATCAGTGGAAGCCATGGGAAACTGCTTTAGCTGGCTAGGAACCACACATGGTTTGTGGGGTTTGTGGCAAGCCATGGGAACCATGGAAGCCACAGGAAGCTGCAGGGGGACACTGGAATCCATGCTGATGCTGCACTGGATGGCAGCAAGCCTCCAGTGCCACAGGAAGGCACAGGGATACAAGCAGTGCCAGAGAGAAACCTAAGTCACGGTGGATAGGAGTTGAGAGTTGTAGTTTTTCTTCCAAAAGCAGGTGGCTAGTTTGGGGTCCAGCTCTTGCTTGTGCCTGTGAGTAAAATACCTCACACAAATGGCTTTTTTGGGAATTTGTACATTGGGCACCAAATGTGGCAAGATTAATAAAAACCCTGATACTGGAGGTCAGAAAAGTGAAACAGCCAGCTGATGGCTCTTAACTGTACTTTTTGTTTGGATATGAATAATGTTTAAGTTTTCCACAGTGCACAATAAATTTTCCTACAATAATCTCTCAAGTCTCCAGGAAGAAGATAGTATCCTATGACAATGATTTCATTTGATTCCTATGATTCCATTCATTTGATAGCACCACTTAAAGATAAGTTTTGGACTACAAACTGGTCAAAATGATTTCTTTTAAAAGAGTTGATGTTTTTTTGCCACAATCATAACTATTGACATGTTGATGTTTTCCTCAAACTTCTGGAAATCACCTCTCCTATCCAAGCATCATTATGGTCATGAGATTCAATATTGATTCTATCTCAGATCAGTCTCTCCATTGGTGTTTATCTTGTCTTTATAGACCTAATTATCCTTTGCTTGGAAAAATAGCATTATCAAAAACCAGAAATTCAATTATTACTTTTTTCTTGCTTCTGAAATTGTAATCATTCTGTTTATTGCCAAAGTCAACCTTTGTAAGAAATCTGTGAAGCTCTGAACAACTTTAGTGACTCAATTGTCTTTCCTACTTTTCCAATTCTGTTCCAAGGATTCAACTCTGTTGCATGGCATAAAGCCAGGGCATGGTCATCATATAATGATTGCCCTTCTAATAGCATAATCTCCTAAACCAAGTATGTGATCTTGAGAGATTTCTTTACCTGTAGATTTACTCTATTGTTCAATAGTCTTAGCCTCTTTTCTGAACCAGGTGCTCCCTTGTAATCTTGGGACAGCTTCTAAAACAGCTTTAAACAATCTTCCAGTCTTTAGGAATAATTTTATTACAAACTGACCACAAGTTTATCATTTGCTTCAAAAAAAAGTTGATGGCATGCCATATCAGACTAGCATTTCCTTGAATCTCCTTAAATCCATCATTTCCATGGGAGTCTACTTTACTCTTACAGATCTTTGGGGTTATCTATCATTTGGCAATTATATTATCCAAATGATAATTAATAGGATGTCAGTCCCATATAAGTTGATTATTCCTTCATTTATTTTTTCCACTTTTAAATCATGTATTACATAGCCATACAGAGACCTAACTTTCTTAATTGTAATCATGTTTCTCATTTTTTAAAGTGGGAAAAAGCTTTCCCTTTTAAATAATACCAACCTTAAGAATTTCCAATTTTATCACCAAATCTGGAACTGATGAAGATGAAATTTGAGGCTTATTGTTACTGCATAGAACAGTAAAAACCTAATAGGATTTGAAGGCATCTACCTAGTTCAGCAGCAGGTAAACACAGCCTGGTTCACTAAAAGCCAACCAGGAGAGGAGAAAAGAAAATCTAGCTATTTCAGTAATGACTTTGGTCACATGTATATCTAGCCTATGCTGTTGGCTGTAAAGCAATGAGAAAATGACTGTTTCATAAATTCATATCCCAAAAGTTGAGCGACAGATATATCATGACTAATAAAAGTAAAAAACAAATATTATGGTTCAAGCAGATCAGAGCAGTCAAGAAAAAGTCAAGAAATTTTTTTACATCTACCAAAGCTCAGCAAAGAAAAGGGGTGATCCTATTCTCAAAGTGTATACAGACTGCAATGCTCTCTACAAAACCTTAAACTGCAATGAGGTCAAGTCTCATCCTGAATTTATATATCCCTCACCACCCAGCCATATCACTCTTGTCTCCACCTCCCTAGTGCTGGAATTAAAAGAAAGTGACTCCTGAGTGTTAGGAGAACCTTTGTATGAGTTCTATTTCACTTTTTAGATAGATTCAATCTCATGTATGCCAATGTGGCCTTGAATCCTGTGATTAAAGTTTTGTGCCACCAATTCCTGACTTCTTGTGGCTTATCTTTCAGCCCTTGTCACCAGGCAAGATTTATTTATTAAAATGCAAATAAAATGTCACTATATCTATCCATAAATCTAATCCTTAAGAGCATTCTAAAAGAAATACTTTAATACAAGGAGCTTAACTACATCCATGAGAATAAAAGCAATAGATAACCTCACACAAAGGTAATATCTCAATTCTAAACATCTAAGCCTCAAGATCAAAGGCACCAATATAAAGAAATATAATTAAAGTGTAAATTACACATCAAGCTACACACATTAATAGTGAAATATTTTAAGTCCCCATTGTCATCAATACATAGGTCATTGACAGAAACTAAACAGAAATAATGGGACTAAAATATGTTATGACTCAAAAGGACCTTACAGATATCTATAGAACATTTCATCCAAATGCAAAAAAGAACATACTTTCTTCTCAGCACCTCATGAAAACTTCTCCAAGATTTACCATATACTCATTCAAAAAGCATCTCAGTAGGTATAAAAAATTTGAAATAAACCCATGTATCTTATCAGATCCCCATGAGTTAAAGTTGGAGTTCAGCATCAATGGAAACTACAAACTCATGGAACTCAGAAAGCCTACAAACCCATGGACACTGTATAACTCTTAACTGAATTACCACTGGATCAATGAAGAAATAAAGAAATTAAAGACTCCCCAGAATACAATGAAAATGAATGTAAAACACACACAACCTCTGAGACAAAATGACGTCAGGGCTAAAATGAAAATCTGTAACACTAAGTACTTGCATGATAAATTTGGTATAATCTGATACTAATGTCTAAACAGCACACCTGACAGTACTACAACAGAAAGAAGAAAACATATGCAAGTAGAATAGATGGCAGGAAATAATCAAAGCAAGATCTGAAATCAATGAAATAGCAACAAAGAAAACAATACAAAGAAAAAAAATTAAATGAAGAGTTAGTTCTTTGAAAGAATCAACAAGATAGACAAACCCTTACTCAAACTAACAAGCAGAAAGAGAAAGAAGTGCCATATCAATAAAATTAGAAACAAAAAGTGGAACATAACAACAGATGCTAAATGATTTCAGAGAACCAGTAGATCATACTTCATAAAATTGTACTTCAGATAATGGAAAACCTTAAAAAAGTGGACAATTTTCTTGATAGATACAACTTACAAAAGGTACTTCAATATCAAATAAATAAATAATCATTTAATATCTCTCAACCCAAAATATCCCAAGACCAGATGGTTTTAGTGTAGAATTCTACCACTCAAGCTAGAGTAATTATCAATACTCTTCAAATTATTCCACAAAATAGAATCAGAGGGGATATTGCCAAATTCATTTTGTGAGGCCACAGATTCCATGATACCAAACCCATATAAAGTCTCAAGGGAAAAATAAATAACAGACCAATTTCCCTTATGAATATTGATGCAAAAATATTAATAAAATGTTTCCAATCTGATTCTGATAACCCATTGAAAAGATCATTCACCATGATCAAGAACACTTTATCCCTGTGATGACAGGGTTTTTTCCAACATGTGAAAAACTGTCAGCGTAGTTCGCCATATAAACAAAGTGAAAAAACAAACATGGTCATCTCACTGGATACTGAAAAAAAATTTGAAAAAAATCCAACACCATTTCATGATAAAATTTTTGAAGAGTTCAAGGATACAAGGAACATAACAAAATATATTGAAGACCAAATACAATAAATTAATAACCAACATAAAATTACATGAAAGGGATGTTCCACAGGAGTTTGACTGAACCAGCTATGTAGGACTCATAAACACTTTCAGTAATGTAACAACATACAAGATTAACTGAAAAAAGTCAGTAGTCCTCCTGTACACAGATGATAAAAAGGCTGAGAAAGAAATCAGAAAAACAACACCCTCTACAATAGACACAAATAGTATAAAATATCTTGTAGTAACTATTATCAAACAAATGGAAGATTTGTATGACAAGAACTTTAAAGCTTTAAAGAAAGGAATTGAAGAAGACACCAGAAAAAGGAAAGATCTCCCATGTTCCTTGGTAGGCATAAATAACATAGTAAAAATGGCAATCTTACCAAAAACAATCTACAGATTCAATGCAATACCCATCAAAATCCCAGCATAATTCTTCATAGACCTTGAAAGAAAGGCATTCAACTTCACATGGAAAAGCAAAAAACCAAGGATACCCAAAACAATCCTGTACAATAAAAGAACTTTTGGAGGCATCAAAATTCCTGACTTTAAATTCTACAACAGAGCTACAGTCCTGAAAATAGCCTGGCATTGGCATAAGAACAGACAGGAGGACCAACAAAACTGAATAGAAGACCCGGATATTAGTCTACACACTTTCAAACACCTGATTTTGACAAAGAAGCAAAAATATCAAATGGAAAAAAGAAAGCATATTTAACAAATGGTTCTGACATAACTGGATGTCAACAGTTAGAAGAATGAAAATAGAACCATATCTATCACTGTGCACAAACTCATGTCCAAATGGATCAAAGAGCTCAGCATAAAGCCATCTACACTGAACCTTATGGAAGAGAAAGTGGGAAATACACTTGAATGCACTGGCACAGGAGAACACTTCCTAAATATAACCCCAGCAGCACAGGCAATGAGAAAAACAAATAATAAATGGGACCTCCTGAAACTGAAAAGTTTCTGTAAAGCAGAAGACATGTACAACAAGACAAAACGATAGCCTACAGAATGGGAAAAGATCATCACTAATCTCACATCAGACAGATGTCTGATCTCCAAAATATACAAAGAACTCAAGAAATTGGTCATCAAAAAAACACATAATCTAATAAAAAATTGTGTACAGAACTAAACAGAAAACTCTCAACAGAGGAATCTAAAATTGCTGAAAGACACTGAAGGAAATATTTAACATCCTTAGTCATCAGAGAAATTCATACCAAAACAACTCTGAGATTCCATCTTACACCTGTAAGAATGGCCAAGACTAAAAACCCTGATGACAACTTATGCTGGGAGAGGTTGTGGGGAAAAGGAAACACTTCTACATTCCTGGTGTGAATGCAAGCTTGTAAAAGCCCCTTTGGATGTCAGTGTGGTGATTTCTCAGAAAATTAGTAAACAACCCTCCTCAAGACCCTGCAATACAACTTTTGGGTATATATCCAAAGGATGCTCAATCGTGCCACAAGGATATGTGATCAGATCATAGCAGCTTTGTTTGTCATAGCCAGAACTTGGAAACAAACTAAATTCCCCTCGGCTGAAGAATGGATAAGGAAAACATGGTACATTTACACAATGGACTAGTATACTGCAGAAAAAATATAATCTTGAATTTTGCAGGAAAACGGATGGAGCTAGAAAACATTTTGAGTGAAGTAACCCAGACACAGAAAGACAATTATTACATGTACTCACTCAAAAATGGTTTTTAAACATAAAGCAAACCAGCCCACAAACCACAATCCCAGAGAACTTAGACAACAATAATTTGTATACAAAAGCAACCCCAAAAACTCTACCATGGAACTCTTACATCTGATAAACATTTTATTCACACTTATTAAGATTGATTTTTATTGAGCTCTACATTTTTCTCTGCTCTCCTGCCTACCTCTACCTTCCCCTTCAACCCTCTCCCAAGGTCCCCATGCTCCTTTACAAAGGAGATCTTGTCTTTTTCTACTACCCATGTAGACTATGCCTGCATATGTCTCTCTTAGGGTTTTCATTGTTGTCTATGTTCTCTGGGATTTTAATTTGTGTGTTAGTTTTCTATGTTTTATATTTCAAAATCACTTATGAGTAAGTTAACATCATTAGTAAAGTGGATGGATACCAAATTAATTCAAAATTTTATTCAGAATTAAGATTAATTAAAAACTAAAATTAACTCAAAATATGAAGGACAAATGGGGTAAGACAGAAATGTTGAAAACATCAATCTTCTCAATAGTCACTAATAATATAAAATATCTTGGAGTAACTCTAATCAATCAAGTGAGAGACCAGTATGATAAGCATATTGAGAAATTGGAGAAGGTATCAAAAGATGGAAAATCATCAATGATCAAGTATAGGTAGGATTATTATAGTAAACATAGCCATCTTACCAAAAGCAATCAACAGATTTAGTGAAATTCCCATTAACATCGCAAAACAGTTCTCTACAGATCTTGGAAGAATAGTACTCAACTTCATATGGGAAAAACAAAAACCCCAGATATCTAATCAATCTTGTACAATCAACAAGCTTTCAGAGGTGTCACAATCCTTGATTTTAAGCTCTATTACAGAGCGAAGTAATAAAAACAGCATTATATTGGCATAAGAACAAACAGGTAGATCAATCAAATAGAACTGAAAACCCAGATGTAAATCAACTCACCTATGACAGATGAATTTTGACAAAGAAATCAAAATTATACAATGGAAAAAGAGCATCTCCAACAAATTGTTTGGCATATCTGCATGTCCTTATGTAGAAGAATACAAATAGATTCTGCATAAAATTCAAGTTCAAGTGGGTAAAAGACCTCAATATAAAGCCAGTTACAGTGAGTGATGCTGATAGAAGAGAAAGTGGGAAATTGCCTTGAATACATTGGCACAGAAGACATATTCTGAATAGAACACCAAACCAATAACTCAGACACAAAGAATGACAGTTCATAAATGAAACCTGGTGAAACTGTAAAGCTCCTGCAAATCAAATGATATCTGCAGCCTAGAGAATGGGAAAATTTCTTCACCAAAACCACTTTCAAAAGAGGGCTGATTCCCAATATGTGTGTGTATGTATATAAACATATGTGTTGTTATATTTATACATACATACATACATGTATATATACATATATATACAATAAACTAAACATAAAAAATCCAATTAAAATGGGTTACAGATCTAAACAGAATTTTCAATAGAAGAACTTCAAATGGCCACAGAAAGTTTAAAATCTTGTTGAACCTCCTTAGCCATCAGGAAAATGCAAATCAAACTAACTTTGAGATTCTATGTTACATATGTCATAGAGCAAAACCACAAGTGAAAAGCTCATATTGACAAGCATATACAGCAAGGAAATCACTATTTCATTGCTGGTGGGAGTGCAAACTTCTATAACCATTTAGAAAATCAATACGACAGTTTCTCAGTAAATTGGGAATCGATCTAGCCCAAATCTCAGGTATACCACTCTTTTGTATACACCTAAAGGATTCTTAATCATATAACAAAGACCATTGATCAATTATATTCATAGAAGACTTATTTGAAGTATGTAAACCTTGAAACAACTGAGATGTCCCTCAACTGAAAACCATATAAAGAAAACACAATCTGTTTATGCAATGGAATATTACTCAGCTGAGAAAAGCAATAACATCTGGAAATTTGCAGGCAAATGGGTGAAGCTAGAAAGAAATTATTTTGAAGGTGTTAACCCAGACCCAGAAAGACAAACATGATAGATATTCACTTAATTGGATATTAGAGTAAAGAAAAGGATAACCATGTTGTAATCTATGAACACAGATGAGATAGATAATAAAAAGTGTTCTAGCAGCAGAAACACTCAAATCTTCCTGGAAAAAAATAACAGATCTCACTAGTGACCTGGGAGAGTGTGAACTCACTAGTGACCTGGGAGAGTGTGAACATGGGAACATGAAAGATCATGTTGAGGGTGAATGGAGACAGGAAGTACAGAAAGAAATGACTGGAAAGGGGAGGCAATTCAGTGCTGATGCAAGGAACACTGCTAGGAATTCATAAGGATCACCCCAGCTAAGACTCCTAGCAATAGGGGATACATAGCCTGAACTTTCAATATCCTGTGACCTGACAAGTCTTCCAGTGGAGGGATTGTCATACCAGCCTACTCACATAAATTTCTACAGAGTCTGCCCTGACTATGGAATGGGCTGGTGTAAGCATGGTGTAGAGATTGTGGGAATGACAAATCAATGAATGGTTCAGTTTAAAACCCTTTCTGTGATAATGGTCCAATCCCTAACACTGCCTGGAGTTCCAGGTCCCAGAGGCTGGATGGCCCAGTGACCTAGGATAGAAACAAGCATTACTGAAAAAAAAAATTGTCAACATAATGATGCTTAACAACAGTCTACTATGCTCAGAGATGGTGCCTATCTTAATTATCTTCAGAGATGTTTTATCCAGTAAATGATGAAAACAAATACAAAGATGTGCAGTCAAACATTAGGCTGAACTCTGGGATTCCTGCTAAAGAGAGGAAGGAAGAATTGTGTGATATAGGATTTAAAATAAATAAATACCTTTAATAAAAATGAATGTGTTTTAAAAGGATTTGAGTCCATTTGGACTTGTACTATTGTCTCTTGCAATAATTTTAAATGATACAGAAACTGAAGCCTGAAGTCACTGAAAGTATTGAAGATTATTCAGAAGCCATGGTTATTAATTCTCCTAACACGCATAGACACACACACACACACACACACACATACACAGACACACACACACACATGAGCACCATGCATCTATCAACACTCTTTCAAAAATTGTATGACTTTGATAACAATGTCAAATTAAGGACAAACTTAGCAATTGGAGCTAGTGAATATTCCTAAGAATAAAAGCAATGTTCTATATCTATATTGACCATAGTTTTATCATCATACCCTGTACTAATTTTATTTTCTTCAACTACTAAGCTTAATGGCAATGCATTGAAACATCTCGTTACTTCAATTTTATAGTGCTTTTTTGTGGTCAAATAGCTAATGAGAGTTAGCATAGGGATTTGTTTTTAATACCCATTGTAATTTACAAATAGTTGTGTGTAAGACATGCCATGCTAAAATGTACTTAGTAAAAATCCAGAATCTAGTGTATAAAATAAAGGATAAAGTGCTATCTTTAAAATATGCTTTGTGATTTTAGGTAGACCTTTTTAAGACAATAGGAAAACTGCCTAGGGTGAAGGATGGAGTAATTTTAGGGTTATCCAAGTCTGTTTTAACTGCAACCATAGAACTAAAAACATTGTTGCTAAGTATCCAGAAAGTAGAAAGTGTTTCCTATTGAACACAATCTGTTTTATTTTTATTCTACAGGCTTTCTCTATTGGGTCATTAAAATAAATGTTTTATCAAATATAAATTATTGCTTATGGTTGTGATTTGAGAAAATTATGAAAGTCTGACTGGGTAGTTCCTTAATATAGGCATTTTTACATATTTACTTTATAAAGTATATAGTCAATATCATTGCATAGATAATCTCATAATAAATACAAAATGCAGATATAGTATAAGAAATATATGTCAATATTGATATAAACCAGATATATAAGATAAATAGTTCAATTTTCTCCTTTCATTAAATTCATAACTTATTTCTATAATTTTCCTTTAATTATTCATAATTTACAATGACTTTTCACTTTACTTTTTGCCATAGTTTATTTTCACTATTTTCTATCAAATACAAAAATTTTATACTCTTAAGCAGAAATAGTCACTTGATGCTTTTCAATTTATGAGTTTAGACATCCCCCTAATTTGATAAATATTTTCAAGTGACTTAACTCTAAATTTGTTTGTGTTTGAAGGTATTATTCTTTTATATAATAATGAATTATTAAAATTATTCAGGTGTTTTTTTCTGAACATAATTTATTCTATAAATGGCAATCTTAAGTCTCTTGGTGTCATATTTTCATATTGCCAATTCAATTTTGTCATAGCCTTGTTCCTTTTGTTTTACAAAATCAGAGTTTTCTCCCTGACAGACACTCCACAATAATTGTTCACTTTCCTCATGTGAGACTATTCAAACATAAGCAACAGAGTTGTCTGCTGGATGATATCCAAGAAATTTAGACCAGCATCCTGCAGTGATGATTGTAGATGTTCTGATATTTGATGAAAGATAAAAGAAACAATAGGCTATAGTTAGCTGCAAATCCCTATATACCTGATTATCCATCTAATTATTCTAGAAATCTCAGCCTGAAAAAAAAACACCTCCATAAATATGTACTTGACCAATTTACCATAAGAAAGTTTTTAATTTGAAATCATATTTTCATTCATTTAAGGGGAGGTAAAAGCTGCTTTTTGGTCCTTATTAACTTCAATGTGTTTTTTTTTGCTTTTTTTCCCCAGTTGTATTTAAGCTGCTACATCAGTTATATTCTTCTCTCATTTACAGATTTGTGGAATATCGATAGAAATCTGCATAAAGACCTTTAAAGTTCAAATTTATGCAAAATTTTCTCTTCAGAGAAATCAGAAAAAATATATTAAAATTGCTTTCAATGATGAGAAGTGAATATTACAATGAAGCCTAGTTTATAATTACTTGCTCAGTGGTCATCTTAATCCTATGTCCTCATTGGCTCAAACAAAACAGTCCTTAAAATCCCAGCAATATTTATAGGAGGGACAAAGTGCACTATAGGTTTTGATAATGGATTCAGTGGAGAAAATTATCATTCTCAGAGACAAATATTCTTCCATACATATGTTAATATATACTTTAATTAATTTGAATTTATTTTAGGTGCAGTTTTAATTTTCTGCTATACTAAACAGTTGAATATCTATTTTCCCTGATTTATTTTAGTTGTAAAAATTATGAATTTTCTAATATATATAACCAATACTATGTTGTATTGATTGATTTCAATTACATTTTTCACACTTTGTAGATTCTTGATAAATGAAAAAATATGTTATTATAATTTTAAAAAAAGATTGCATCTCTACGTATGTACTTTTCTACCTAAACTAAGCTAATAATATCAAATGAATAATGGACAAGATTTTAAAACTAAATAAATTGACATGTATGTAGATTGAAAAAGCCAGAAACTTTATATACTCACAGGAGATCATATAAAATATATACAGAAGATATTTACTTAAATTTAAGTTCTATATATTTATTAGAATCATGGTCACTTAAGTTAGTAAGAAAACATAGAAGAAGAGTCCTGAGAACCTTCTTATATTACCTAATCAAAAAATACAGATAAAATGCCCCTTAATTATAGGTACTTTACTGAAAATGTAAAGATCTCCAGGGGTCTTTCATATAAAAGAAAATTACCTTTTATAAATCAGATCATATACTTTGGATATTTAATCTACGGATTTATATAGTATAGTCTATCAATTAGGATTTGAACTTGTTTCGATCTAGTATTTGGATAATTATAAAGTTTGATAATTTAGATTTGCCAACAAATACAAGATTTTTAGAAATCCCTGCCTTCTATATAAATAAGATCTATTTCTTTATATTTCCATTCACTAAAACTTAATTCTAAATTGTTTGGCTATCTAGAATAAATCACTTTTTTATTTAACAACATTAAAATATTAAACATGGCTATAGGGGCCTTCTTAATTTTTTCCTGTTTAGATGAAATGTTCCAAAACCTTTTAATCAATGTGTGTAAATTGTTTTCTGTGATCATTTTTAGTTTGGGATGTTTCCTGTGAAAGTACTCTTAAATGTCTTGCTTAAATCATGACAGCATTAGGAAATTATAATATGATCTGATTGCATGAAAGTATTTCTGTTTACTATGTGGAGACACTAATAAAAATAGAAAAATGAAAATGTTTGTCTCCTTTAGGAATTAGAATGCCTGCCTCCTTCTTCTACCTAGAGAATCTTTTCCTTTATAGGGAAATCAACTCTTCTGTGAGGAGTAACGCAGGAAAACAAAGGAATGAAGAATAGCACTGATAATTATGCAGTGTATTAAGGAAAGAATGATATATAGTAGTAGGATGCATCTTTATATCAATAGCTTGGAGGTAGAATGCTTTTAAAGATTTATTATCTTCTTAAACTTGTATCTATGAAATTTTTAGAAGGCAAGGTGATAATACCACTGTAGCAAATTAAGTCATTCAGATTGTACGACAACTTAAAAAATGTTTGCTAACAGTTATACTCCACAAAGATTATGTACAGAAAACTACAAAATTGTATAGTGTAATTTCTGATACTAATTTTGGGCTGCAAAAATACACTGTGTAGCCTTCAATGCTATTCCCTACCCTTTTAAATTAAGTGCTCACAGAAGAATTTTTAATTATTCATTTTATTTCTATAGAGTAAAATGATTTCCTGGGTAAAATATGTAAACATTCTAGTTCCTGAAACATAAAACTGGCCCCTACCATGCAAAATGTTTTTAATACAGTCACAATAATGAATCAACTAAATGTGATTCTACTATAAATTTGAAATTATGATATCCTAAATTTGTAATAATGTATTGGTGGCTGCACATTGGACAAAATTATTAAAAGCTATAGAAAATTGATTACTAACGTTCTTTTGGAAAATATACCTTTCAAGGTATCAAGACGTAAGTTCAAAATTGTATCTTCTAGTCATTCTAAAAGAAGAAATAATGAGAGTATAGTTGGATGAAAATTATATATCTTTCTTTTATTTAAAATTATTATTATATAGCAACCCAGGAACCACTCCAGCCAAGAAAACAAGTAAGATAACTTGAGATGTTCAATCTCTCTCTAAACATACAAATCCAATCCTCCAGTCTCAGTCAACCTCTGTATCAGAACATGGTGCTTTGGCCTCTCATACCTCCCTCCTCCTATCTCCATGAAATAAAATGGGTTAACAGCAGCAGTAACTAGTAGTCTCCCTAGAGCTACCCCCTTCTCCCAAGCCTAAAATAGGGACATCGGCTAGGATTTTCTGTTAGCATAAGCAGGATGCCAGGTGGCTTGGTATCTGAAGGCAAGGCCACGCGGACCCACAGAAACAGTAAGTCTATAGTTTGAAGGTCGGTCCTAGTGAACAAGGAGATAAAGGATGAATAGAGAACACCAGATGTCCCTAGCCAAGAACAAAGCTGATGTGACTGTGTTTTTCCCTCGCCTCAATTAAAGTAGCCAATAGAAACCGTATAATCATATATCTGCTTCTGTAAAATATAAATAATAGCTCTAGACTGTAAGGGGCATGCTCAGCTTTTTTAATGCTGTAGCATCCTCAGGTGTGAGAAAATAAACCCTCTTGCATATTGCATCCAGCTTGTCTCATTGTGTCTTGATGGTGGGTCTCTGAGAAGGCACCCAGGTCTCTGGGTCCCTTTATTTGGAGGTTCCACCGAGATTTGTGACTTTGAGATCACCGTCTTGACCAAAACAGGATGCTGGGAGGTAAACTGGCCAGCCACTTCTTCTGTCATTCTGTGTCTTTTTGTCTGTATATGTTTGTCTGGGATTTGTTTATATTTGTAGCCAATTTGTAGGCAAGGTACCTTTGCCATTTGTATTTGGGTGGCTTGAGAAGGAGCTGACAGGCTCGGGAACTTCTCCCCTGCCACCCCAAGGGACGTCTCGGGGTTTTTGGGGAGCCCGCCTCTTTGGGGCTCGGCATATATCCGAAAGGATACATGCGTTTGTAAGGAGGATTTTATGCTCCTTCATTTGAGCACGAATCAGAAAGGATACATGTGTTTGTAGGGAGGCCTCTGTTTGAATATTTGCTTTTGGGTTGGCACTGAAACTGCACAGTTTTGTCTTTTGCCAGATGTTTATGTCTGTTGTTTGTTTCGTTCATTGTTTGTCGTTTATTTTTAAAGAAATGGGACTTTTAACATTTTATCTTACAGGTTAAAAAGAAATTCCCCCCCCCATTCTGGGTCAAACCATTTTGTTACAGAGCCCAGTGCAGGTATGGGCATCTGTCTTCCCTCTGACTTTGATAAGGGCTGTTTGCCCTGTTTCTTTATGCCTTGCTGAGAACTGCGCTGCTGACTCACCCCGTTCATCTCCTCTGCAGGCTTTTATCTTGGCAGGCGAGCACTTCACAGGGGAGCTTACTTAGGGGAAAACTGTCTTAGCTATATTAAAACCAAACCTCTTGTGCTATATAATCCTGCCCACCTCTGCTTATATTCAGGATATAGCCTCTGGTTTAAAAATTAGGGGACTTGAGCTGAGGCACTTTGATCTGTTTAGATGGATGCACGACTACACTGTCTTCAAGAACTATAAAACATGATGATTCTTATTTATTATTGATACAAAAGAGATGCATTTTAGATTTTTTTGTTTTCAGATTCTGTCTATGATGAAATAATTCTGTTATGTACATGGTTGGGCATATGTCCTTATGGTATGACTAGACATCTTTTATGAATGGGCCCAAAAGAAATATTAAATATTGCTGAATTTAAGATAATATGTTACCTCATTCTGAAAATTCACCATACTAATGTTTAAGATAGCTGTATCAATTTGCATTTTTACCAGCAATGGAGGATTTTTATCTCACAGTTTCTTGAACATGAAATTAATGAATAATGCTTTTAATATTGGTCATTTTTACAGGGATAAGATAAAATCTCAGATTGTTTGATTTACATTTCCCCGATCATTAAAAATATTATATTTAAACAGAGTTTGATTATCTTTCAGTTATTTTAACTTTGTCTATTGAAAGATAACAGTTTAGGTTTGTAACATAATTTTGTTGGATTGTTTATTTTTATGAGGACTAAGTTCCTAAGTTCCTTAAATGTTTTTCAAATGATTGACAGAGATGCCTTCCCATTCTACAGGCTGATTTTATGTTCGATTGATTATGTCCTTTGCTATGCAGGGGAAGCCTCTCAGTTCTAGAGATCTCATTTATTAACTTTCTCTCAATGTCTATGCCACTGAGACTGTATTTAAAAATATATTTAAAACTTTTTTATTTTAAAGGTTCAATCTGGTATATAGATCTGGATTGTTAAAAGTACAAGTTAATAATCAGTCATCTGCAAGGTACTAATATAAATACAGGGATAAATTCTATTTAATCCCATCTATATATGTTTTGAAATTTTAAAACAAATAATTTTTAATAATAAAGTCTGTCTAATCAGAGATACCTGGACAGCCCTAAATACTCCAGAGATCCATAGAAAATGGCATTTAAAATAATGTTTAAGGTTATATCAGACAGAGACTCTGAGATCCTAACAATTACCCAAGGTCTCCAAAGAAGACTAGGGGAAAGCACAATGTCTCCACCTGGATAACAATGGCGCTGACCAATGGGCAAGATGCCTGATGCTACGACCTGCTGCCAGGACCCAGCCCAGACTATGGACCAACAATAGGACTTTGCAATTTATTGCACCACTTTTGCCTAGACAAAATAAGGTCAGTCTTTTCCATGTCCCTCTTCCACAGAAATCAATCACCTTATGGGTCTGATAAAACCTGCTATTCTGATACTTCTGCCTACAAATGCTATGGAGATATGGGTATAACTGTATTTGGACTGTTCTCTGCCAATTTTCTGTTTTGTCTGTACTGAAATATAATTTATTTATCCTTCTAGGATCTCTGATTATTTTAATGGCTAGGCCAGCTATAATATCAGTTTAAGAACAAAAAGGATATCCAGATCTTTATACAAATCTATAGCTAGCTTGTTAGCTCATCATATATAAAAGTCTAAAGATAAAGATATAAAAATTCATAAATAACATACTGTTTGGATTGCAAACATGGAATTTTCTATATTTCTGATGGGACTCAAAAATATAATTCTATTTTTATTTTTTTATATAAATCTGTTATTGCATCTTTTAAATATAAATTTTAATATGGAACTAAAAATTATTTTATAGTGCAAGACTTAAAGATTCATACAAGCTTCAGAGAACCAAAGAAGTCCTAAGATTCCTGCGACTTAAATCTACCTCTCATAGATCAAAAGGACTCCAGATAAATGCAACCTAAATTTTCCTACCTGTCTGTTCCTAAGGAAATTTTAATGTTTGTCTCTAACTATATCTGTTCTAGCAGGGTTCCATTTGACTGATAGCTGTTGGTGACTTCAACATATGAACCCAGCTATTGTTGAAAGCTGACATGAAACAATCCAGTCGACAAAAATGCAACTTGTCTACAGCTGAGTCAAATAAGATCTCCCTAGTTAGTACCTATATACCCTCTGTACCTTTGACTGGCCTTCCAGCTTCCTGGGCCCTGAACATCAATGCCCTGTTTCAGTATGAAGCAGCTGCAGAAAAGAATATGTCGTCCCAATATCCAATCCAGGCTGATAAGGCCAAGTCAAAGACTTTAACTAAAATAATGAATCAAAGATTTAATTCAAGTTACTGATCCAAGGGGGGATAAAGAGGTCCATTTTGATGAACAGGATATAAGGTTTTACATTAGCTAGGCCTTCACTATTTTCATCCAAGCCTTCCTTCCTGTCTTTATTTTCAAGGTAAATCAGTTGATGGCCAGATTATTGGGGATTGATTGAAATTTACAGACCCCAGAGCTCAGAAAATTAATGCTTAAAACTGGCTCTAGAGACTGGGTACAATTCCTACACTTGGCTCTGTACCAGGCCTGGAATACTCCTGGTCCCCATGGCCTCACCCCATTTAAGATCCTCTATGGGGCACCGCCTCCTGTCATAAATTTCTTTGACAGTTATGTTTCTGCTTTTGCCACCTCCTCATCCATGCATACCCATTTGTGTGCCCTGCAGCTGGTCCAAAATGAAGTCTGGAGACCTTTGCCGGCCACATACCAGGAGGAGCTAAAGGCACCTCTACTTCCACATCCCTTCAAAATCTGAGACTCTGTTTGGGTGCGCAGACACCAGACCAAGAACCTTGAGCCTCGCTGGAAGGGACCATATACTGTGCTCCTGACCACCCCCAAGGTGCTGAAAGTTGACGAAGTTGCGGACTGGATCCATGCCTCCCACATGAAAGCAGCACACCAGGAAAACCATCCAACCTCTAGATGGAAACTGCAATGCACTCAAAATCCCTTAAAGCTAAGACTCATGTGCTGTACTCCATCCTGATTTGCTATTTCATTATGTCTGTCATGACTATCTCTGAGGGGACCACTTTCCCCCACACGATTTATAATATTACCTGAAAAATTAGAGACAGAGAATGGGGGGAAACTAAGAATGTTAGCCACTGCTTGGGATCTTTAGCAAATTGTTTCCCTCACCTATATATAGACCTATGTGATCTAATGAAAACTGCCCGGGACACCACTGACCAGGAACCATTTCCTGGATATGGATATAAGCTTCCTCGGTATAGGCTGAACACAAGGAAACGGGACTTCTATGTATGCCCGGGGCCATAGCCGAGACAAAACTCTGTTGCAACGTTGTGGGGGTCCCCAGGAGGGATATTGCAAAGCCTGGAGATATGAAACCACGGGAGATGCTTTCTGGCAGCCATCCTCATCCTGGGACTATATAACCACCTCTAAGGGCAAGCTGCCATCAGGATACATGGGAAATGGCCCCTGGACTTGTAGAGGGAGGGATTGTGGGCCCTGCTATGCACTTGAGTCTACCCCGAATGTTCAGGGGGCTACCAAAGGGGGCCGCTGCAACCCACTGGTCATCAAATTTTCTGAGGCCAGAAAAAGGGCCAACTGGGATGGACCCAAAGTTTGGGGATTGCGAGTACACAGAAGGGGGACTTTATGCAACGCTACATGAAAAATATTGTTTTTACACTGATCATACAGAAATGATAGAAAAATCTCTGGACAAATTAAAAGAAAGATTGAACATGTGCCACCAAGAATTTGAGTCTTGACGGTGGGTCTCACAACTCAATACAGTATTCTAGTCATCAACTATAACAGGCATTTCTTGGGAAGTCACATGGAAATCAGTTGCCCTTACTGCTGATCATCACATCTCTCTACTCCCCTACAAATGCAATCCACCAGTCTCATAGCTAGTTTTGCAGCAAAAAAAAAATTGTTGCAATCTTTCCTTACTCTCTGCTTCTACCTCCACTTGGTCACACAGATTTTTCCCCTTCAAACTTCCTTACCTTGATTTGTCCATCTGTACCAGATTCCATCTTCAGCAGGAATATCCGGGGAAACCCCAAACCTATCTGGCCAGGAAAAGAGTTAGCCTAACTTCAAATCTTTTCAATATTTTCACCTCTCTTCTAAATCAAATGCTACTATTCGACCCTCAACTATGTAGCAGACAATCTGCTGTTGCTCCCCAAATTCTTTAACCCAACTACAAATGGTTCAAAATTATATCCTCAAAATTTATTCCATGCTCATCCTGTTATTGTGATTCCCAACTCCTGTAGGCATTCCCTGGGAACCAATCAAGCAAGCCTTCCAGTAAAGCAATAAGGCAAGTGAAGCAGGTAGGACAACTTCAGAACTTTATTGTTCCTCCTCCCCTCCATATCGATTCTTCTCCTGTGACATCTTCAGCTTTGTAGCAGACTGCCTGCTGTGTCATTGGTTCACTCTCTGCCCCATTCCAAGGGGGCTTAGCAAATCCTCGTGGAGCATGCAACCTTATATCCACCAGTTAACTCTCTTGGTACTCCAACAGACAATCCTCATTTCTAAGTCACAGCTCCCCACTAGCTAGAAACACACTTTTTTCCTTACAACCATACGTGGCCACACTTATCAGAATCACAGAAGAATTCCTCACCACATAACAGTCACAAAAACTATGCTAAGTATCAGAGAGGACAATATAAAAAAGGAAAAAAAAACACCCAATAAAGCCAAGACAGGAAAACAACACCTAAATTATTATCTTCCCAAACCCAGATTCTTATATGCCAGCATAAAAACAGAATCAATAAAAATCCAGGAAAGTCTGTCTCCTTTAGAGACCAGCAACCCTACCACAGTAGGTCCTGAGAATAAGAACAAAGCCAAAGCAGAAGACAAAGAGCTTAAATTATTCTTCATATTATGAAAAAGTGTCCGAAAAGAGGATACAAAGAATCCTTTAAAAATATATAAAATACAAGAAAGAAAGGAAGAAAATGAATAAAACAGTAGAAGATATGTAAGTGGAAGTATTCATTAAGGAAAACTGAAACTAAGTGAAATCTAGAAATACAAATTTTATATACACAGGATCCACAGAAGCAAACCTCACCAACAACATGTAAAAGACAGGAGAATCTTAGGCTTTGAAGTCAAGATAGAAGAAATAGATAGGACTTTTTTCTCTGATTTTGTTCAAAATATTTCTCTTGGGTTTCTTCTCCCTCTTTACTTTTTCTTATTCTTAGACTTGATGTTTTCATAGTTTCACAGATTTCCTGGATGATTTATTTCATGGGTGTTTTTGATTAAATATGCTTTGGCCATTTTATTCATTTTGTAATAGTATCTTTAAGCCATGAGATATTTTTTATTACATCTCATGTGTTCTGTTTTTGAAATCTGACTCTCTTGATCTCTTAACAAATTCACAAATATTTGTGTTTCAGAATTTCCTTAGTTTCAGGTTTTTATCATGGATTTTATCTCTTTCTTAATGTCTTGAATAGTTTTATTTTATTTATTTCATTATATGGATTGTGTTTTCCTGGATTTCTTTAAGGGATTTAATTATTTTCTTTTTAATTACCAAATCATCTTCATATAGGCTGTTTTAAGCCTTTGGATGTTTTAGAGAAAGGGAAAGCATGAAGCAAGGTGGAAAAAGAGGAAAGAAGTATCTGAAAGAAGTTGTGGGAGGGGAAAGAATACTGTGTGTCTCTCTCTGTTTTGTGTGTTTCTCCTTTTCCTAGGATAATTAGGCAGGTCATACATTACAATAATAATAATGAGGTATGCAAACTCAAAGTAGAATGCCTAAACTTGCTAAAATCCTGTATTACTTATTTATTATTACTAGACTTAATAATAGCAGTAGAAAAAAATTCCAACAGACTGATGAGAAAATTTCTAAAAACCCATAGATATGTGAAGAACATATTTCCAAGCAATTATACAATGATATTGGACTGAGAACTTGCTTATTGAGAGCCACAATTAAGATTGTTCATGTCTCTATCTAAAAAATTGTTCATTTCTTTTATATTTCCAATTTTGTGGAGTACAGGATTTGTAGTATGACCTAATGATTCGCTGGATTTCCCCACTGTCTGTTGTTATGTCCCACTTTTTATTTCTGATTTTGTTAATTTGTATTTTCTCTCTCTGCCTTTTGATTAGTTTGGAAATGGGTTTGTCTACTTGTTGATTTTTTCAAAGAAACAGAAGCTCTTTTTCTCATTCATTCTTTGTATTGTTTTGTTTCTATTTTATTGATTTCAGCCCTCAATCTGCTATTTCTTGTCTTCTACTTGCCCTGGGTTAGTATGCTTCTTTATGTTCTAGAGCTTTCACATATACTGTTAAATCAGTAGTGTGAACTTTGATCCACTTTCTTTATGTAAGTCCTTAGTGCTTTGAACTTTCCTCTTAGCACTTATTTCATAGTTTCTCATAGCTTTTTGCCTTCATTTTAATTGAATTCTTGGAAGTGATTAATTTTTTTCTTATTCCTTCCTTTACTCAGGAGTGGTTCAATAGATCACAGTTAAACTTCCATGACTTTGTAGGCTTTCTGAGAGCTGTGTTGTTGTTAAATTCTAACTTAATAGCATGGTGATCTGACAAAATACATGGGGTTGTTCAAATTTTTTGTATTTGTGGAGGTTTGGTTTGTTACTAAACCCAAGACCAGGTGAAGAGTTTAAATAGATCTATAAACTTCAAGGAAATAGAAGCTGTCATCAAATGCCTCCCAACCAAAAAACGTCCAGGGCTAGATGGTTTTAGTGAGGAGTTCTAACAGAACTTTCAAAAAGAGCTAATGTCTATACATGTCAAAGTATTTCACATAATAGAAACAGAAGGAAAATTACCAAAGTCTTTCATTGAGGTTATGTTACCCTAATATCAACATAGCAAAAAAATTCAACCAAGAAAGTGAATTACAAACCAATCACACTCATGAACATAGATACAAAAATACTCAATAAAATACTGGCAAGCTGAATCCAAGAACACATAAAAAATATCATCCACCATGATCAAGTCAGATTCTTCAGAGAGATGCATGGATGGTTTAAAATTTTAAAAAAATATATCAATGTAATCCATCATATAAATAAATTGAAAGAAAAAGTCATAAGATCATCTCATTAGATGCTGAAAAAGCCTCTGGGAATATCCAGTACCCATTCATAATAAAGGTCTTGGAGATATCAGTGAAACAAAGAACATATCTAAACCTAATAAAAACAATATACAGCAAGCTGACAGCCAACATCAAATTAAATGGAGAAAAACTCAAACAATTCCACTAAAATCAGGAACAAAAGAATTCTGTCCACTCTCTCCATATCTTTTCAACATAGTCCTTGAAGTTATGGCTATAGAAATGAGACAGTAAATGGAGATCAAGGGGATTCAAAGTGGAAAGGAAGTAGTCAAACTTTCGTTATTTGCAGATGATATGATAGTATGTAGAAGTGACACTCAAAACTCTACCAGAAAAATCCTGTAGCTGATAAACACCTTCAGTATTGTGGCAGGATACAAGATCAACTAAAAAAATAACCAGTAGCCCTCTTATATACATATGATGAAGCTGAGAAAGAAATCATAGAAACATCACCCTACACAATAGCCACAAACAATATTAAATATCTTTGGGTAACACTAACCAAAGACCTATTTGACAAGAACCTTAAGTCTTTGAAGAAATAAATTGAAGAAGATACCAGAATAAGGAAAGATCTCCCATGCTCTTTGATAGATAGGATGAACATAAAAAAATGACAATCCTACCAAAAGCAATAAATAAATTTAATGCAATCCCCATCAAAACCCCAACATAATTCTTCAAAGATCATGAAAGAACAATAATCAACTTCATATAGAAAACCAATAAGCAGGATAGCTAAAACAATCCTGTATAATGAAAGAACTTCCAGAGGCATAATCATCATTGACATAAAGTTCTAATACAGTGCTAAATTAATGAAAACAGCATGGTATTGACATAAAAAGAGAGTTGATTTATGAGTTAGAGTCAAAGCCCTGGATATTAATCCACAAATTTATGAACACCTAACTTTAGACAAAGAAGCTAAAATTATACAATGGAAAATAGAAAGTACCATCAACAAATGGAAATGACATAACTGAATGTCAACGTATAGAAGAATGAAATTAGATCCATAACTATCCCCATGCACAAAACTCAAGTTCAAATGGATTAAAGACCTCAAAATAAATCCAACTACATTAAACCTAATAAAAAAGAAATTGGAAAGTAGTCTTCAATACATAGGCATGAGAGACCACTTCCTAAATATAATACCAGTAGGACAGACACTGAAAACAACAATAAATAAATGGGACCTCCTGAAACTGAGATTTATAAAGCAAATGATACAGTAAATAAGGCAAAAAGGCAGACAAATGGGAAAAAGTCTTCACCAACCCCACATCAGACCAAGGACTGATGTCCAAAATATATAAAGAACTTAAGAAATTAGACAAAAAATCCCAAATAATCCAATTAAAAGATGGGGTACAGAACACAACAGAGAATTTTCAACAGAAGATTCACAAATGGCCAAAAGACACTTAAGGATATATTAAATAAACATCCTTAGCCATCTGGGAAATGCAAATCAAAACAACTCTGAGATACCATCTTACACTTGTTAGAATGACTAAGATCAAAACCACTAATGCTGGAGAGGATGTGGAGTATGAAGAACACTCCTCCATTGCTACCAGGAATGAAAAAGTTGTACAACCACTGTGGAAATAAGTCTGACATTTTCTCAGAAAATTGGGAATCAACATACCTCAGGATCCAGCAATACCACTCTTAGGCATATACTCAAAAGATTAGTCCATCATACTACAAAGACATTCGCTCAGCTACGTTCATAGTAGCATTATTTGTAATAGTCAAAACCTAAACAATCTAGATGCCCCTCAACCAAATAATGGATAAAGAAAATACTTCCAGCATTAAAAGAAAATAACATCTTAAATTTTGCATGCAAATGGATGGAACTAGAAAACACCATCCTAAATGAGGTAAGCCAAATCCAAAAAGATGAATATGGTATGTTCTCACTCATAAGTGGATACTAACTATAAACAAAGGATATTGAGCCTAGTTCTTGACCCTAGAGAAGCTAAGTAACAACGTGAACCCTAGAAAAATATATATAGATGTACTGGGAAAGTCGAAGTAGACAAAATTACCTGATAAAATTGGGACACAGGGGTTTGGGGAGAAGAGAGGGTATAAGGGGAAGTGGAGGACTAAAGGGGAGGGGCAAGAAGACCTTGAGGAAATGTGAAAATTGAGATGGAGGAAAGACAGAGATGAGAGAAAAGGAGGACATACTTTGATTGAGGAAGCCATTGTGGGGCTATCAATAAATTTGACACTAAAGAAATTCCCAGCAGTCCACAAGGATGATGCCAATGGAATTACTGCGAAGAGGGATTGGAGTGGGAACATGAATTGTTATGTATAATGAAAAAAGACAGTTTGTTTCCTTTTTAAAAAATTAATAAAAAATCAGGTTTTTGTGGACTCTTTCATAATTAAAAATTTTATTTTGAACTGTATGATGATACAAATAGAGTCAATATTTAACTGTATCATGCTCATATTAGTGAAAGAATTTTCACAGTAGTTTGAGAGTTCTAATATGCTTCATTTTATTGTAGTATTTAAAAATTAAAGGTGAAATTTGAATATTTTGAGATTTAAAATTTTGAAATTGGAAAAATTAATATTTTAAGAGTAGATAAGAAAAGTTGTAACATGAGGAAAATTAACTTTTAGTTGAATACTTTGAATTAAAACTTATTGTATATATGTGGGGTTTATAGATATTGTTATATAATATATATAAATAATAAAATTTCAAGAACTGTTGCCAATACCAAAGGTTTTTTATTTTTAGTATATGAAAAGTGAAATATTTTTTTTACTTTTTTTTCTTAAAGACTTTGTATTTAATCAAATTCTCACACATTTAAAGTCATTTCAAATAATATGAAAATACTTAATTTCATGGCATTAGAGATATGTTATTGGACAATTTATAAACATTAATTCTTACATACGACAAATATGCTTAAATTAAGGCATGATTGCAAAAGCACTAAAATGAAGGAGTGAATTTTACGTGACTTATAAGGTCATTAAAATTTTCATTTTTATTATAAGTTCAGTTTTATTGATTTTTATTCTTTAACTATAATCCTGTATATGATTTATATTGATGTTCACAGTTTCTTAGGTTTGGACAGTGTACCCTTTTGATATGTTTGTACTCTCCAATCTTATCTGGCTCTTTGTGAAAAAATTGGGTCAATGCAAATTTTATATTTTTCGAATTTTAGCACATGTGATTTTTACCTAACTTTGATAACACACACATCTGTAAGTGTTAGAGGCAGTATTTGATCCTTAGTAGTCTGACTGTTATGATATGCTGTATGTATAGCCAAATTTTTGATGTAACACAAACTTCAATCTTCAAAATTACTTATATTCTAAACCATACCATTATATATAATATGTGAATAAAAAGCTAGACTAAAGAAAAATGGACTACATCACTTAACAATGGTCTAGAACTTATAATTGATATCTTACAGTTTTATATAAATTTCATAAGTGGGTCACATTGGAAAATAGTAAATTTTTTGTAAGCAGTGGAACTAAGGTGAATGAACATATGTGACAGAAAACGTAAGAATGAATTGTTCAAAGTGAAGAGAACTAATATGAGAAGGCAATGATAAATGAAAGATATATTGGAATGAAAACATTCAAAATTTTCAAAATGGAAAATAATTTTAGTAACATTTTATGCTCTCTGCAGAAAAGTGTTATATAAGTATGAATTGTTTTACTTATTTCTATGAAGTAAAATGTTACTGTAAAAATATCTCTAGCAGAAATGAGAGATTTTTGAATAAGATTTGGAGGTCATGTTAGCATTTCATGTCAAATTTTGGATGAATCAGAAACTTAGTAAAAATGAAATCCAAACTCCTGTAATAAGTTCTCGAGGATTTATTCTGTAAAATTTTGAATACAAATAACAGTTATTGAACTAAGTACACATATAACCAATTCTATATAAAAAATATGTATAAAAATTAAGTATATATCCAAACTGATAATAGAAAATTATTTTATATTAAAATTCATTTGATAAGAGTAAATTGCACATATGATAAAATAACTGTGATATTTCTATATTTTCATAACTTATACAATAGAAATAAAGTATATTGCTGCATTCATAGTCTCACAATTGCCAATTTTTTGGTGAGAGCAACTAAGTACATTATAAAATTTCAACCAGGTAAATTTAATATCCTATTATGAATAAGAACCATATTTCATACATGAAGAATTGTGCTGAAAAAAACACTTAGGTTGACAATATATTTTAGATTCAGTGAATACTCTAGCAGTAAATGTGAGAAATCATAAATTTTTCACACACTGGCTACATATCCATATAGTTTTAACTACTACCTGGTTATGATATTTTTAAATCCAGTAGTAAATTTATGTTTTTTTCTTTTGAAGAATTCATAATATGTTATTCTGTAATATTTTCTCTAATTTACATTAAAACCAATGGTGGAGGAAGTTCTTTGCTTCATAAATTCCAATTATTTAAAATACTTTGTTGACATTTTAAGGACATGTTATTCTAATCTTATGTTTTTGGTATAATTTTATTTTCTAGAAAATAATACATTAAATAATGAGGTGTTGATACAATCAATTATTATCTACTATACTAAATATGATAATATAGACATTATTTAGCAACTTTGAAAATTTCAACTTTTTTGACTACCATCTCTCCAGAAATTAACAAAACTTCAACACATCCTGAGACTATTTGATTTATCACTTAAGGTATTTTAACTCTTCACATAGAATAGGTTTTTGGATTTTTAAAACAAATTATTGTGAGAGAGAAAATTCTCAAAAAAATTCAAAATTTACACTCAATGTGCTAAACAGAAGATAATTTCAAGTCCTGTATTAAATTTATTGCACGTTAATAGGATATAGGTATACTTTAGAGATATTCATGTCTTGTCCCTATACACTTAGAGTAATTATTATGTACATGGCCTTTAACTTAGCATTTCTTGCACTTTTAGTATTTTTTGATATATGCATCTTTTTCACACTTCCTTTTCATTTTTCAACTCTTTCTGTCTTTCTACCCACTAATCTATGACATTTATCTGCATTTACTATTGTTATATATATGTAACATATCCAATTAGTGTTACACTTATGTACTTATGTTTATAATCAACTCAATGAGATTGGAATCTTATCCCTGAAGAAATATATATATATATATATATATATATATTAGCTTTAGCTCATACCTCTTCCTCTATGGGTAGAATCATGTGAAAATGTTCTTGATCTATGTTGGTGTACTGATTTATGTGGTCTTTGCTGGTCTTGTGTAACAAACCATATCATTGCAAATTCAAGGTATCAATGTCCCTGTCCTATCCAGGAGATATTATGTAGCAACTGGAATCCTAGTCTTTGAACCGTTAAAATATTTAGGCCCTCTGGTCCATTATGATCTTGGAGGCCTTGGGTATAAGATTATGTTACAGTCCACAGCAAAAAATTGTCAGTATTTTGACAGGTTGAAGATCTCATTAGTTTGTGTTTGCTACAGTAAAACTTCTTTGAGGAGATATGAGAGTTTTAAATACAAATAAATGTATGGATACGTATTTAGAAGGAAAATCCAAAGTATTTTATTTAATGGCTTGGGTTTTTTTTGTTGTTGTTGTAAAAAGAATAATTTACATTAATCCCCTTGTCTCAGGCCCTCCCACACTACAACACCGCCCTCTCCCTGCTTCCTTGAGATGGGGCAGGATAACCTGCCCTGCTGAAAGCCCAAGGTCCTCCCCACTCCATCTCGGCCTAAGAAAGTGTGCATCCATATAGAATAGGTTCAGAAAAGGCCAATACATGCAGAAGAGAAAGGTCCCTGTGCCACTATCATTGGTTTATCAGTCAGTCCTCATTGGCAGCCACATTCAGAGAGTCCGGCTTGGTCATATACTCCTTCAGTACTGGTCCAGCTGGATTTGATGATCTCCCAATAGATCAAGCACACTGTCTCAGTTGGTGGG
>JAQHUG010000158.1:4705698-4722180 GCA_028555095.1 Dicrostonyx torquatus
ATGTATTGGCTATTTGGGAACTTATTCTATATGGATGCACATCTTCTTAGACAGAGATGGAGGGGGGAGGGCCTTGGGCTTCCCAGAGGGCAGGGTATCCTGCCCCATCTTAAGGAAGCAGGGGTAGGGCAGGAGCGGGAGGGCCGGGAACAAGGGGAGTAAATGTAAATTTTTCTTGTAATAAAAAAAAAGAAAAGAAAATATTGAGGTCCAGTGACCTTTGAAAATCCTTAAAAAAAAATAAGACAATACAGAGCTGAGGGAACGTTAAAGTGGTAGTATGTAAACCTAATTCTGTGGAATCTTCCAAAAATATATAAAGGCAATCCTAAAGAACTGTCAAAATCATGAGGACGATGGAGACCCAACAGGACATCCCTTGTCATCAAACCAAGCTTCTATGTCCAGGACAGGGCCACATCCTTTTGAGTAATTGGACAAAAGAGCCCTGTGGAAATCCACAATAAACTCTGGCTTTTGTCAAGACAATAAGTTCCTTTAAAAAATACTAATAACAATGACCCATTTATGAGATGAGCAGCAACACAACTCATTGAACCTGGTCAGATTGAGATGGTGCTCATATAGATCCTTCACCTGGATATTCTAGTGTCTTTATTACAGGGATATACTGTTCAGACTACCAAAAGAAAAACATAAATACAAACCCAGACCAATAACAAAAAAACAAAAAAGTCCTACAATCTGTTTTGCATGAAAAATAACATAGGGGAATGACAACAGAGAAATTATGGGGTAACCAACATTTGTCCAATTTAGACTAAGGCCCACTCCATGAGTGGGTAACCATGAACCAGAGACTACAAAGCCCAAAGGCTAGGGTCATACCAAATACCACTACTCTACAGGAAGTAAAGATAAAATGATACCTAATTATATCCTGCTATATTCATAGATTAGTGCCTTATTCATCCATATCAGAGAATCTTCTTGTTACAGCAGATCAGAATAAATGCAGAGACACACAGACCAGCATTAGGCAGATATATAGAGGCCGTGGAACACACAGCTTTAAAATTTAGAATTTCATCAAATCCTTCCCCTGAGAGCACAGGGAACCCTCAAGGGAGAGGAGGAAGAAAGAATGTAAAAAAAAAGAGAGAAGGATGATAACAGAAGAATAAGGTACTTTGAATCAACTTGGTAAAACTCATATGAATTCAGAGACTGAAACTATAACCACAAACCTACATGGATCTGCACCAAGTACCCTGCATATATAGCATTCAGTTTAATATTTTTGCATGCTTTTGAGTTTGTGGACAAGTTGGTCTCTGATCCTTGTGCCTTTTCTAGGGTCTCTTTTCCTTCTCTTGTTTTGCTTTGTCCAACTTTATTGTGATTTTTTAAATGTTCTTATATTTTATTTTGTTACATTTAGTTTTTATCTCCAAGAATTTTGTTTTATTCTAATGAGAGATAGGAAGGCAGTAGATGGGGAACATAGGGGAATTGGAGAGGAATTGGGAGGAATAAAGAGAGGGTAAATTGTAAGAAAGACTCATTTTTCTTATGAGAAAGAATTTGTTTTTACTAAAAAGGGAAAAGACAAATGCTAAAAACTGAACGTGTGTTTAAATCCTGAATAAAAGTAGTATATTGCATATTTAAAAAATTAAAAATAGCTCTCATTAAAAAAGGAACTGGCTTGGAATCCTGATCTTCTCAAGTTTAAATTTAAAAAAATAATTAAATTATTTTAATATGTTGTTTTTAATTAAAATAGCCTATGCCATGTTTTAAGTTTGTCACCCATGTGTTTCTTATCATTTATCTCCTTACCTTGTAACCCCTTGGAAAATTACATCATGGAATTTTATGTAAATATAATTAAATTAAGGCATATGTTTTAGGCATTCTAATATTCAATTTATATATCTGGTTATCATAGTCATTTCAACATTTACTGTTTTTTACTCACTTCAAAATATGTTCATATCACATATTTCATTAATTATCTTCATAAATAACACACTATTTTCTTCATCATCACTTTATATAATAGTTTTACACAACAAAGTCACATTCTTCACAAATAAAAATACATATTATCTTTAGTAGCACAGAAGATTTATAGATTACCTTCTTTTTTTCAAATGTGGAGGGAAAATAAATGAGAAAAACGTAAAAGTTAATAGAATACTGTCCTATAACTATATTAACATAAAAGCTGATTAGATGTCTGTAACAACTACAATGACAATGCTATATTTAAAAGAATAGCAGATATGACACAAGGTATTCCAACATCCATTACTTTTGAAAAACATTGGTAGTTATGTAAAACAACATCCAGGCTTTCTTCCAGAGGTTGCTTATAATAATTCTCTACAAGTTGTTCTATGTATCTATTTTAGAAAGTTGATATGGAAGTACTTAGCTCTTCATACTACTTACATATGTACCTCGATGTTCAGATCTGTGATCTTGAGTTATTAATAATAGTATCCAAATTAAGATATTCCTCTAAAGCTTAGATTTTTATTATTTATAGTAGAAAATATTTTATGTTACTTTGATTAATAGCTTTTGTTTCCCTCAGATCATGATATTTAGCAATACATATTTAGAATACATAGAATATTCTAAACCAGGTAATAATATATTAAGTGAAATTAAGACTTCATTACAAAAAAAATGGCATGTGTTTAACACACACAATTTTGGAAAATAGCTAACAGGGTACTTAAAGAATTATGACCTAAGCTTTAATATTTGGATATATTATTAAATAGAGACAACTAAATCATATATTTGCTATGTTGTTTATCAAATATTCTTCATACAATGAAGTTATATTTAATAAGCTAGTATACTTTTACATTTTTCACATTATTCTATATTCAACAAAAGCATATTTAGTAAGCTATTCTTATGAAAGTATATTCCTTGAAACACTGAAAATTATCACTGTTTCCTTTTCCAAAATCTTGATGCTTTATTGCTTTGTTGATGTGGAAGTCCCTTCTGTGTACTGTGATTACCATTAATGAATAAAGAAACTGCCTTGCCCTGTTGATAGGGCAGAACTTACGTAGGCAGGGACGATTAGACTGAAAACACTGGGAGAAAAAGGGCAGAATCATAAAGCCGTCAGAGATAGATGTGCTGAAAAATTGCTGGTAAGCCATGATCTCATAGTGATATACAGATTAATAGAAATGGGTTAAGTTAAGATGGAAGAGTTAGCCAATAAGAACCTCCCTAAAAATAATTTTTGTCCAATAAACAGCAGGAAAAAATTTGGAGAGAAATTACTATGCCCATATTCCCAAATATTGACTTTAAAATTTGTTTACATTCAAAGGGGAATATGCTATAGAGATTTGTATTGGTATGGATCTTGCTTTATTGATACAAATTTAAGGTTTTCTTATATGTATATTTCTGCCCTTGATTAAGGTATTGTGTTTGTGTAGTTCATTTAAAAATATAATGTATAATTAAGAAAAATAGGTTAATAGATGTCATCTATAATAGTCAAGATTGTAGTTATGTTAGTTAGGTTTTCTAGATATATAGAGATATATTTTAGTTAGTTAGGTATTCTTCAAAACTTTCACAGACCTTCAGAATATGGCATTTAAATGTTTTAAAAATTTAGGACATCTGTTCCTGGTAGCACCAATTTGCTATAAGAGGAAGATGGGCATTGAAGAGTCTCCTTATGGAATTGTTTAGCTCTTAGCAAGACTGTTTAGCTGGACATGTAGCATCTGCAGGAAAATGACTTCTGAACTTGCCTAAAGGTGGGATGGTCTTTCAGGGTTCCTGATTCATGAAAGATTCTGTGATATATTCTGCAGGATACAGAATAAAGTGACTGAACTATCTTCAAAATTTTTGCTTCATGGAAAAGTCTGCTGGATACTATGGGCCTGTAGGCTGAAGATGGATGCCCCAATGGTACAGAAGAACCTTGGGTAACTACCCAGGAAGCAAGATGTCTCGGTCATTTCTAGAGTTTTGAAAGATGCTTAGAATGAACTGCCTGTTTACTTAGGTAATATTTTATCCCTCTGGAGTCTTTGAAGTATTTGAAGAATGTATAGTTATAGTTTTCTGTAGTTATGATAAAAGATATAGTAGATATAAATATTGTAACTGTAATTCTTATTTGAAACATGTTTTGTTTTATGTAATTTTACTATGTTAAATTTAAAACCTTCTTTTTTACTTACACAGAAAAGGAGAGGTGATGAGGGAGTCCCCTCTGTGAGCTTTGATTCCCATTAATCAATAAAAAAACTGCCTTGGCCTGTTGATAGGGCAGAATGTACATATGCAGGGAAGACTTGACTGAATGCTGGGAGAAGAAAGGGTGAAGTCAGAGAGACGCGATGGATCCACCCCTGGAGATAGATGTGTTGAAACTTTGCTGGTAGGACATGACCTCATGGTGATACATAGATTAATAGAAATAGGTTAAATTAAGAGGTAAGAGTTAGCCAGTAAGCAGCTAGAGCTAATGGGATAAGCAGTGATTTAATTAATGCAGTTTCTGTGTATTAGTTCAGTTCTGGGTGGCCGGGATAAAAAAGCAGCTCCTTTCAACACTTTGCTGATGTTTTAGCGATAACTTTTGGGAAATTATGCAATATGGAAGAAATTAATTATGTTTTGCCCT
Organism: Dicrostonyx torquatus; assembly: GCA_028555095.1. Taxonomy (NCBI): domain Eukaryota; kingdom Metazoa; phylum Chordata; class Mammalia; order Rodentia; family Cricetidae; genus Dicrostonyx; species Dicrostonyx torquatus. The sequence continues at coordinate 4,710,347 of JAQHUG010000158.1, forward strand.
AGAGTTATATGTAACTAGAAAGGTATAGTTCATGCTTTTTGTACGTATATGTATTCATAATACAGATTATGTTTTTCATTTAACTTACTACATTCGTATAATTTGTAGCAATTGAAACATTGAGTGATTTGCATGTGATTCCGTCAATAAAAGAGAATATGTACTTACTAATTCTTACAATTTTGTTATTTTTTTACAGGAAGTTGAATGACTCTAACAGATACAAACATGATACTGTTTGTTTCTTCCTTTTCTCATTTCTTTTAATTAATTAATTCATCCATTCATTTATTATTTTCTTGTGTGGGAGGTCCTTCTTTCTATGTGTTGCTTGTATTAGTTAATGAATAAAATAACTGCCTTGGACTGATAGGGCAGGATTTACAGAGGTTGAGAGGACTGGACTGAATGCTGGGAGGAAGAAGGGTGAAGTCAGGGGATGCTATGGATCTGCTGCCAGAGATAAACATGCTGGAAATTTGCTGGTGGTCCATGACCTTGTGGTGATATACAGTTAATAGAAATGGGTTAAATTAAGATGTAAGAGTTAGCCAATAAGAATTTAAAGCTAATAGGTCAAGCAGTGATTTAATTAATATAGTATCTGTGCAATTATATTGGTAATTGGTGGCTGGAACAAACAAGCAGGCCTCCCCTATAACAATTTTCTATTTATTTTTAGAGAGAAAAGTATCGTTTTTCATTTTGTATACCAATTCCAGTTTCCACTCCCTCCCCTCCTCCCTTCACTCTACACATCTTCCCATAACACCTCCAATCCTCAGAGACGGTAAGTCACATTGCTTTGGGCAAGATATCTATCCAAAGAGAATAGGTTCCAAAAAAGTCAGTACAAGATATAGGGATAAATCCTGGTGCAACTGCCAGTTGTCCCTCAGTCTGCTCTAGCCATACAACTGTCACCCACATTCAGAGGGTCTAGTTTGGTCCTATGCTTGTTCATTCCCAGTTTGGCTGGTGTTGGTGAGCTCATATTAGCTCAGATAAACTGTGTGGTTTTCCCCTTTATGGTTTAACCTCTTTGTTAATATTCTCACTCCTTCCACTCTTCAATACTGATTTACAAAGTGTACAGGTTTGTATCCCCACCAGCAATGGATGAATGTTCCACTTGCTTCTCTCCAGCATAAGTTATCATTAGTGTTTTTGATCTCAGACTGGTATAAAATGGCATCTCAGAATTGTTTGGATTTGAATTTCTCTGATGGCTAAGGATGTTGAATATTTCCTTAAGTGTCTTTTGGCCATTTGAGATTCTTCTGTTGAGAATTCTGTTTAGTTCTGTACCCCATTTTTTAATTGGATTATTTTGAATTTTGATGTCTAATTTCTAGAGTCCTTTATATATTTTGGACATCATATCATGGTCTGATGTGGGGTGGTGAAAATCATTTCCCATTCAGTAGGCTGCCTTTTTGTCTTATTGACTGTTTTCTTTGCATTACAGAAGCTTCTCAGTTTCAGGAGATCCCATTTATTTGTTGTTGTTCTTTTGTCTGTTCTAATGCTATTATATTTAGAAACTGGTCTCCTATGACCATGCTTTAAAGACTACTTCCCACTTTCTCTTCTATCAGGTTCAGTGTGGTTGTTTTTATACTGAGATTTTTTTTATACACCTGGACTTGAATTTCTGCATGGGGAGAGATATGGAACTATTTTCATTCTTCTTTATGTTTACATCCAGTTAATCAAGCACATTTTGTTGAAAATGCTTTCTTTTTTTTCCTTTATATATTTTTGGCTTCTTTGTCAAAAATCAGGTGTTCATAAGTATGTGAATTAATATCCGGGTTTTCAATTCTATTCCAATATCAACCTCTCTATTTTTATGCCAACGGCAAGATAATTTCTTCACTGTAGCTCTACGATAGAACTTGTTATCAGGGATGGTGATGCTTCTGGAAGTTTCTTTATTTTACAGGATTGTTTCAGAAATCCTGTTTTTTTTTTTTTTTGTTTTGTTTTTCCATATGAAGTTGAACATTGTCCTTTTAAGGTCTATGAAGAATTGTTTTGTGTTGACAGAGGTTTCTGTCCTACCTAGTCCCTCAGCTGTTCAGTTGCAAAGAAATACAGAGAGGTCTACATTGATTATAAACTGGTTGGCCTATTAGCTCAGGCTTCTTATTAGCTCTTACATCCTACATTATTCCATAATTCTTGCCTGTGCCAGCTACATGGCTTGGTACCTTTTATCAGTGAGGCATTCTCATCTTGCTTCCTCAGCATTTGAGTTACAACTTCAGACTCAGCCTTTCCTCTTCCCTGAATTCTTCTGTTATGGTTGACCCATCTATGCTTCCTGTCTGGCTACTGGACAATCAGTATTTTTTTAAACCGGGACAACTTACAAATGTTTACAGGGTATAGAACCTTTCATTGCCCCAAAGCACATCTTCCCCCCTTTCTTGCAAAACAAAGACTCTGAATCAAATCTCCTCTGTTCAGCATTTTTCCTGACAATTATCCATAAAAACTTGCGACCAACATTCTAAACAAAGACAAACATTCATAATCCATTTTTTGGGAGTGTGGGCATAGTTTTCTAGGCTGCTTTCTGCTGATTGGTGGCACTGATAATCTTATGGGGGTCTAAAGATAATTTGGAATCATGGGCAAGTACTGACTAGAATATTCTGTGGAACTTGATCATCTCAGCCATCAGTCTTGTAGCTGTTTTGGATGTAGAACTCAGGCATCTGGCCCATCCATTCCTACTAGAGATTTCACAGGGAATCTTCATTGATCAAACCTGATTTTTCTTAACCCAGAATTGCTGCTATCGAGTAAATTGCATCACGCTGCTTAGAAACTTCAAGTGCTTGGCCTCCTGGAAAAGCCAGAGTTCATGCTGCCAGCACAGCCCAGGAAGCCGCAGTTTTGAAACTGTATGATTTTCTTTCTGTTGCTACTGCTGAATCAGGAAGACCACTCTTAAAGGAGTGGCAGCATGCTGCCAGCAAGCAGAGTCCATCTGAAAAAAAGGGGGGCTAAACTTTGTTTTTTTGTGTCTAGAAATCTTTCCAAGCCCCCTCAGGTTTTATGAGGATTTAACTACCACACATTGGAGCACCTATCTGTTTGTTGTAGGAGTCTGCTTGCATGTTGCTGGCTGCCCAGACTCCCCAAATGACCTCACAGAAACTATATTATTTACAGCACTGTTTCACCAATAGCTTAAGCATATTTCTTGCTAATTCATATCTTAAACTAACCCATCTCCAGTAATCTGTGTATTACCTCATGGTTGGGGTGTAACAGAAACATTTCAGCAAGTCTATCTCTGGTAGCAAATCCATGGATTCTCCCCGAGTCCTTCTTCTTTATCCCTGCATTCAGTTTTCCCTGCCTAGATCTCTTCTGCCCTGCTCTGTTATAGGCTCAAAGCAGTTTCTTCATGAACTAATGGTATTCACAGCATACAAAGGGATGTCCCATATCAGTGTTGAGATTTTGATGGAAATTTCATTGAATCTATAGATAGCTTTTGGTAGGATTGCCATTTTTGTTATATTGATCTAATCTAACCAGGAACAATGGATATGTTTTCATTTTCTACTATCTTCTTCAATTTCTTTCTTCAAAGACTTAATGTTCTTGTCAAATAGGTCTTTCACTTCTTTGGTTAGTGTTATTCCAAGATGTTTTATGTTATTTGTGGCTATTGTTAAGGAAGATGTTTCGCTGATTTATTTCTCAGCTTCTTTTGAATATAGGAGGGCTACTGATTCTTTTGAGTTGATCTTGTATCCTGCCTTATTACAGAAGGTATTTATCAGCTGTAGAATTTCCATGGTAGAGGTTTTGGGATCACTTATGTATACGATCATATCATCTGCAAATAAAGGAAGTTTGACTTCTTTTCCAAAATGAATGCTCTTGATCTCCTTTTGCTGTCTTGAAGTTCCTCTAGATGGAACTTCAAGAACTATGTTGACTAAATATAAAAAAAGTGGACAACCTTGTATTCTTCCTTATTTAAGTGGGATTGCTGTGAGTTTCTCTCCATTTAATTTGATGTTGGCTGTTGGCATGCTGTATACTGCTTTTACTATGTTTAGATATATGCTTTGTATCCTTGATCTCCCCAAGTCCTTTATCATGAAACAGAATTTTAAAGGCTTTTTCAGCATCTAAAAAGATGATCATATTTTTTTTTACTTTCTATTTATTTATGTGGTAGATTACATTGATAGATTCTCATATGTTGAACCACCCCTGCATCTCTGGTATGAAGCCAACATGACCAAGGTGGATGACTTCTTTTATGTGTTCTTGGATGTGGTTTGCCTGAATTTTATTGAGCATTTTTGCATGTATATTCATGAGTGGCATTTGTATATAATTCTCTTTCTTGGTTGAGTCTTTGTGTGGTTTTGGTATCAAGGTAACTGTATTCTCATCAAAAGAGTTTGGCAATGTTCCTTCTGTATCTATTATGTGGAACACTTTGAAGAGTATAGGTATTAGCTCTTCTTTGAAATTCTGATAGGATTCTGCACTGAAACCATCCAGCCCTGTGATTTTTTTGGTGGGAGGCTTTTGCAGACAGCTTCTATTTCCTTGCAGGTTATAGGTCGGTTTAAATTGTCCACCTGTTCTTGGTTTAATTTTGTTATGTGGTACCTATCCAGAAAATTACCCACTTTTTTTACATTTTTCAATTTTTTGAAGTACAGGTTTTAGTAATGTTACATAGTGATTGTTTGTGAGTTTCATTGTTATGTTCACCTTTTTCTTTCTTATTTCATTTATTTGGATGTTCTTTTTTTGACTTTTGATTAGTTTGGGTAATCTTATTGATTTTCCCAAGAACTAGCTCTTTGTCTCATTGATTCTTTGTGTTGTTTTCATTTTTATTGATTTAAGTCCTCACTTTGATTATTTTCTTTTACTCCTCCTGAGTGAGTCTGCTTCATTTTGTCTTAGAGATTTCAATGTGTTTCTGTGAAGTCACTAGTGTGAGATTTCTCCATTTTCTTTATGTGGGCATTTAGTGCTTTGAACTTTCATCTTAGCACTACTTTCATAGCATCCCATAGGTTTGGGTACATTGTGCCTTCATTTTTAATGAATTTTAGGAAGTCTTCAATTTCTTTCTTTGTTTCTTCCTTGACCCAGGGGTAGTTAGTTCCATAGAGCACTGTTTAATTTCCATGTGTCAGTGGGCTTTCTAAGATGAGTATTGCTGTTGAATTCTAATATTAAACATTATCTTATAAGATACAGGGGGTTACTCTGATTTTTTTTATTTTTTGAGGTTTTTTTTCATTATTGAGAATATGCTCAGTTTTAGAGAAGTTTTCATGAGGTGATGAGAAGATATATTTTTTTCTCTTTGGGTGAAATGTTCTGTAGATGTCTGTTAATTCTCTTATTTCTCTGTTAGGTTTCTATCTGGTTGACCTGTCTGTTGCAAATGTAGAGTACTGAAGTCTCCAAATATTAGTGTGTCAGGATTGATGTGTGATTTAAGTTTTAATAAGGTTTCTTTCACATATGTGGTTGCTCTTGTATTTGGGACATGATTTTTCAGGACTGAGACTTTATCTTGATGAATTGTTCCTGTTATGAGTATAAAGTATCCTTATACATTTCTTTTGATAGATTTTAGTTTGAAGTCTATTTTGTTAGATATTAGGATAGTTACACTCACTTGTTTCTTAAGTCCATTTGATTTTCGCTTTACTCTGAGGTAATGTTTGTCTTTGAGATTGAAATGTGTTTCTTGTATACAGCAGAAGGATGGCTCCTGTTTTCATGTCCACTTACTTATCCTGTGTCTTTTATACATGAATTGAGTTCATTGATATTAAGAGGTATTAATGACAAGTGACTGTTAGTTCCTGTTATTTTCTGTGGTATTATGTGTGGTTTTCTTCTTTGGGTCTTGGTGGTGTGAGGTTATCTCTTTCCTGTGTTTTTGTGGGTGCACTTAGCTTCCTTGGGTTGGGGTTTTTCTTCTAGTACTTTCTGTATAGCTGCACTTGTGAATAGGTATTTTTAAAATCTGATTTTGTCGTGGAATATCTTGTTTTCTCAATCAATGATGATTAAAAGCTTTGCTGGGTATAGTAGTCTGGGCTTGCATCTGTTGTCTATTATTGTCTGTAACACATCTACCCAGGACATCCTGGCTTTCCTGGATTCCATTGAGAACTACGGTCTAATTCTCATAGGTCTATCTTTATATGTTACTTGAATTTTTTCCTTTGCAGCTTTTAATATTTTCCTTATTCTTCATGTTTTGCATTTTGATTATTATATGGCAAGGGATTTTATTTTTATCCAGTCAGTTTGGTTTTCTGTAAGCTTCTTGTACCTTCATAAGGATATTCTTCATTAGGTTGGGATAGTTTTCTTCTATGATTTTGTTGAATATATTTTATTTGCCTTTGACCTGGAGTTCTTCTTCTATTCCTATTATTCTTAGGTTTGACTGTTTCATGGTGTTCCAGATTTCCTGAATGGTTTGTGTTAAGAATTTTTTTGAATTCAATGCAATATAGAAAATAGAGTTATTCTTTGATGAATAACTCTATTTCCCCTATAGTATCGTCAATTCCTGAGATTCTCTCTTCCATTTCTTGTAGTCAGTTGTTTATGCTAGTCCCTTAAGTTCCTGTTAATTTACCCAGATTTTCAATATCCAGAATTCCCTTACTTTGTTTTTTTCTTTATTGCCTCTCTTTTAGACATGAAGTCTTGACCTGCTTTCTTGACTTGTTTGATTGTTCTTGGTTTTGTAGAGTTCTTTTAATTTCTTGATTATTTTGTTCTTTTTTCTGGTGTAGGAGGGTTATTCTGTATTTGGGTTACTCTCATTGGTTGAATAAAGGACTGCCTGGCCTATAGGAGAGGACACAGCCCTTAGGTTGGTGGAGTAGGCAGAACCGAAGCCTGAGGAAGAAAGGAAGTGTGCAGATGCCATGGTGCTCCTACCCAAGATGCACGTATATTAGAATCATCTGGTAAGCCACCACCACCTCATGGTGACACACAGACTTTTAGGAATGGGCTGAATCAGATGTTAGAGTTAGCCAAGCAAAGGCTCTAGATAATGGGCCAGGCAGTATTTAAATTAATATAATTTTCATGTGGTTACTTCCAGCATAAGCAAGCAGCTGCGGCTGGGAGCCAGGCACTGGGAACAAACAGTCATGTTCCTCTCAGGTGGTGGGAACACAACCTGCACCTCCTATTACAACATTTTTTCCTTTATTTCTTTAAGAGAGTTTTTCATTTTTCTCCTAAAAAGTCTCCATCATCTTCATAAAGTTACATTTAAGACCATTTCCTTCTGCTCCCCTTGGGTTAGGATGATCAACTATTCCTGTTGAGTGATCACTGGATTCTGGTGTTGCCATATTATTTTTTAGGTTGTTGGCTGAAATCTTGCATTGGTGCCTACCCATCCTCTTTCTTCAATTTATGCTGGCAGTGTTTTTCTGCCTTGGTCCAATTCTTGCAATAGTTGTCTGTGCCTTGTGATCTGTCTTGATCTGATATGTACTGTCACTGACTGTGTCTCAGATGTTTTCAAACAGCCTACCTGCAACAAACTCACCTGCTGGATGGCTATAGAAGATGAGCAGTTGGATTAGGTCCCAAAGTTTTGTCCCAGTATACAAGACCTAGAGAGTTAGGTGTCTTGCTGAGTGGCTGGGCATTCATCTCTTGGTCCTCTCTGTGTAATATCAGACTGTGTTTCAGAGTTCCACTGAGTTTGCAGGGAATGATAGATGAGTTTGTGTTTGAGATGTGATTTGTAGCTTGCAGGGTCCAATGTTTGGGATAGTGGTAATGGAACAGCTTACTTGCAAAAACTCTGTTGTTGCTGGCTAGTGAAACCAAGGCAGGTGGGGGAGGTACCCAGGTTTTGGACACAGTATGGAAGGCCTAGAGAGTGTTGTGTCCCACCAAATAGCTGGTCAATCACTTCTTGATCCTCTCTGTATAATAGCAGGCTATGTTTCAGGATATCTTATTTCTTTTTGACTCCCTTATTTGGCCACTTCCCCTTTCCTGGGGTTGATTATCAAGGCTCAACTATCAAATTTCCATGTTTGGCTACAGTGACCAACATATCCAATCACAACTAGCATGGAATTCACCATTTTCTCCTTAAAGTCACTCCTGCTGCAATTCCTGCTATTGTTTCTGTTTGATTGACATATAGCAGCCTGTTTCTCTATCTTTCTTAATATAGGTTCTGTTGTGCTAGAAAACGGTGTTTGGGAGTGGTATTAACTTAATCAAGGGTCTAGACGGGAACACCCCATGGAGCATATGTACGTTCATTTTGTTTCCATGACTTGGATTAACCTTTCAGCCCTTTTCCTCACCTTCAGTTTTCTCTGCATACAGTATCTTCATTCTACAGCATCTGATTGGTAAGAACCCTACCCCTCACCTTTTTCAATTCTTCAGGTGATCAGGTGATGACCATTGATTGTCTAGCATCCATGCTCTGTTAGATGGCATTGGGGAGATCTTAACCACCCACAACCTTCATTATTTTTCAGACTTAGTTGGAAAGCTGGTAGGCACATTCTGATCACTTAAGATTGGTTGGTGGTTTTCCCTTCTATTTTTGCTCTGTCAAAATCTAGTATTCATTATTCACTGTCCAAAAATGCTGTCAATTGGCCCCCATATATCTCCTCAGACAATTTTGTCCACCTTTTGGTGAGAGATTTCAGTGGAGACCCTTCCCTTCCAGAGACCATATTAACAAACACAAAATACTCTAGGGGATGTCCTTGGCTCTTTTCCTTGGGTTATCATCCAGCATTCCTGAAGGAATTCACTGTATCCATTCCAAACAATTCACCTTTGGGGTGTCTTCTCCCAAATCTCAAATGGATACAATTCACTCTACATCTCAAATATCTTCAACTCTTTCATTTCAATATTCAAGATTGTCTGCAATATTTCCTAGAGAACCAGTCTAAAGGACAGCCTAAGGGCTCTCTTGATCAAAATGTTCAAGATTTTACAACTTCTGTGAGAACAAAGGAAAATAGAAAGAGAACCGTTATGTTGTTGCTTACTCTGCTCTTTACTCCAAGTCTTCTTTTTATATCCGTTTTGCCTTCCCACATTATCCTTGCTCTTAAATCTTCTACCTCACCTACCAATCCTTCTGCTCCTAAATTTGAAAGTCCATCCTTTTATCCTGCTGATGAACCTTTTCATGTCCCTTTCTTCTTCCCCTCACTCCCCTACATCTGTGATACTCCCTTCTTCTCTATCTCCTTGCATTTCACCAGGGCGAGAAGAGTCAGGTTCCACAATCTCAAACCCTACATCCTCCATTCATTCAATCCAGGTCATCCTCAGAATCAAATTGCCTGGTAAGCCACTTTCCTTTAAGCCTTTGCAATGCTGGATCCTGTGAAAAATTGCCTACAGTTTTCTCCCTAAGCCCACACTCCTTAAAGAGGTTGCCAGAGGTACCCCTTGTGTTTATGTACCTTATTCTTTTGGTGTCTCTTTCTCTTTCTCAAGTGGAAAAATTTCTGAGTTCCTTCACCTTAGCATCTACCACCTTTATGAAACAAATTCAATACTTAACCTAGTCCTAAAATACTACATTTTATGACTTCTATATGATTCTTTCTAATAACTGTATCCCTGAGAACACAGAGGTGTTTAGGAAAAGACTTGTAATAATACACAGAAAATACTTCAAATAGATTGCACCCCACCAACTATATTCATAGAAGCCCCCAAAATGGATCCTCATTGGAATTACAAAGGCAAACATGATTGCCATGCCAGGGATGATTTTATTATTTGTCTCCTCTTTGTCTTAAGGGGAGCAGACCTTAAAACATTAATTTTCAAAAGTTCCAAGAGGTAATTCAAGACAACTCTAAAATTTCCTTAGTTCATCATTTGCCTTACACAGATCTTGCTCCACCATACAAACCTAGAACTGGAATCCCATGTGGCCAACAACTCCTTATGACCTACATTTCTGCCCAATCTTTTTCACACATAAGGGTCAAAATCGAAAGTCTAGACTGAGGCCAACTTACACACCAAATCAAGGTTCTGGCAGTGACATTTAACATCTTCCATTACTATTATGAGTGCAAGCAAAAACATAAGTATTACTCTTTGACAAGTCCCTCAAACAATATCCCAGTACTGGGATATCCCAAAAGAGGAAAACTTCAGGTGAGAAGTAATAGACATGTCCTTGCTTAGAGTTAGGAAACAAATTCACTGGGTCTGTGTTTTTTGAAATCCTCAAAGACCTGTTTGACTTTGTCCTAAGTTCACTAAAAAGGTCATCGAGAATCACAGTGTCCCCAGGGCACAACTTTCCGAATAATCCAACGTTTCTGTATCCTTTTTAAACCTATTGTGCCTAGAATCTGAGGATTGATGTGGCCTAGGCTGTAGGATAGACCTCACTAAACTGATACCAATCACTCTCAAGGAGCTTTGAGTCTCAAGTCTTATGTTAGGTCACCTCATTATGTTCCTTCTGGATATCAGGATCACTCTTGATGAAATTCTGGAGTCCTACTCACCCATGTACCCCCTGCATAGTCAGGGTACAGGGATGATTTTCCATACCCATTCAGACTAATTCCATAACTAGTTCCTTCAAATGCTTTTCCTTTTCTCACTCATTTTTCCTAATACCTTCACACCCTTTTCCATTACTAGGGAGAGAGATTCTCTTTAAACTTGGCATAAATTTTGTCTTTTTCCCTGGAAACAGCTCCTCAGACACCTCTATACATCTTTACCCATATTCTTCTGCCTCCTTTTGTACTCTATCCAAGGAATCACAAAAACTCTCCTGTCCTCTGCCTTCTTCTTTTGTCAATCCCAGCTAATAGATTACCACTCTCTTTTCCTTGCTATAAATCATTATCCACTTGATTACTTTCATTGACCCTTCTGCCTGTATCACCAAATGCCAATACCCCGTAACCTTAGCCAGCCTCTGAGGCCTCAAACATTTTATATAATGTCTTTTATCCAAGCTGTTTCAACATTTCACCTCTTCACCATAAATTACCCCCAAATTGGCAGAATAAAAAACAGAACTTTCTCATGTTCCTGGAACTTTCTTCCATTAATACTGACATTGTTCCACTGAACCCTGTGATTTCTACGCTTTATACTATCCTCCTCATTATCTCTGACTATGTGACCCACTTCTTTGTCCTAGAACTTAAATACAATTTTTTCTAGATACCATTAGATATCAATTCTCAAGACCTATATGCCTTCATATAAACAGACTGTAATACTCAATAATCCCTACAATTGTCTTTCTCTAGTGATTTGTAGATAGCCCCCAACTCTTAAAACAGGCACTTGCCATGGAGCTGGACTGCCTCTGCTCCTTTTCATCTTGTCAGCTTCAGTAGGAACATGATATCCTCCTTTACAGTCCTTCATTTGATGACAGTCAATTTGACACTACCTCTATCATTAATTTCCTTGCTCTAGAGAATACAAATCTCACTTTCTAAAGCTCTAGTCCTCTATCCCCATACCCCATCACCTGCCTAAGAGTTTCTTTTCCTCCATTCATGTGTCCCTGCACTTTTGCTTGAATGTCCTCTCTATATTAAAACACTTCTAGATGTTCTCATGAGCCATTTCCTCCCATAAGAAATAATTCCGTAGACTTAAAAATGTTCTCTTCTCTGCCATAGATCTCTATTCCCCAAATCTACAGAGACCTTTAGATCTCTACATTTCTGAAAACATGGTTATGAACTTGGGGTCTTGGAATACTTATTTTGGCCTTCCTTTGTCCTTGTTGCTTACCTCTCCAA